>OMNW01035634.1:38288-59116 GCA_900303245.1 Selene dorsalis
GCGGGTTTGAGATTTACTGTCTTTTAATTCCTTTCATTATTTATTTTACATGAGTATTTGTGCCAATGTGCAGTGTGGTCCAGCTTAATAGTGAGAGCAAGGCACTAACACAGCCAGGGTTAGGGGTATCATTCCCACTAGGCTTTGAGATACAAGAGCAAGAAATGTATGCATCAAGGGTGCTGCAAGGTGCTTTGGATAAAAGGATCCACCCAGGAGCATATGTTATGTTAACCTGTCCTTTGTAGAAATATCCACACTAAAGCAGACGTTTCAAGACGCAGGTTAAGAACCCAATTAAAAGCAAAAGAAACTAACCAGAATAAAACTGAGGATGCTATTGGATTCAGGTACTGGAGTTAGAAACTGGCCACAAACTGAGACCCAAACTTGCTATTACCAAATTTGTGATACAGTCTTGACATCTGAAGTTGTCACTTTTTTGTTTAACTCTCTTTCCACTGGGAATTTACTGAATATCTACTCAAAACACCTAACATGCATGGGGCTGACAGTGAAAGAGATAGGTATGCTCTGATCTGTGCGCTGACATTTTTGAACGGAAAGAGTTCCACCAATGTTGTGTCAGATCCACATTAAACAAAGTTTTTGTCTAAAGGTCAGTAATAAAATTCAGTTTCCTCCTTCTGGTATCAGATGGGCACTCTGTGACAGCAGATAACCAAAGGTGTCAGACTCAGGAGGGTGATTCATGAAGATGAATTGGTAATTGGATTGGATTGATAACCAAGATGTACTTAATATTACATTACACTTGAAAATAACGAAATCTAGAGCAAATTCAAACAATAAAAAAACTTCATACCTTGTCAGGATCCATTGTTGCGTCCTGGCTTTGTTACCAAACCTTTCTTGTTCATATTTCTCTGTCTTTGCAGTAGGTAACTGTATGCACCTCTCCTTCCTTCTATGCTCTCATGAATGTTTCTCTTTGCTTTCTGCTCAGAAAGAAAAAGTCTTAGAGACTTATGGTCTTTATTAAAAGGTTGGTATGTCACCTTATATATGTACCCCCCCCCTGTTTTCTCTCTTTATCTTTTCTCTTTCCTTTTTTCCTGAAGATGATTTTCCCTTTCTCCCCCTCTCCCTTCCTCTCCGCCTCATCTATCTCTCATTCTCTCCCCCTTTCATTGTCTCTCCCCCTCCACCTTCTTTGTCCTTCCCTCTCGTTTTCCTTACACACACACTCTCTCTCTCCCTGTCCATCTCCCTGGGGACAATTTTCTTTTCTTAAATAAACTGTCATAGCTAGTGTTAAAATATGGGCCTTACACGGGGTGAGCACGGCGAGGCAAAGGCATGGGGCCCTGGGCTGGTATAAAACATGGATAATATGCTGTGAGAGGTAATTGTATCTTTTAGCGCTGAGATGAGTAGAACAAATGTGTCTCCTCTCCATCCTCCTCTCTCTCTCTCTCGATCGCCCTCACACATACTCTCACTCTCTTTATATTCCTCCTTCTCCTCTCCTCCTCTTCCTATCTCTTCCTTTACACACTGCAGCCGTGCTAATATGATAGAGAGAATATTGGCTGTACATCAGAGCTGCTAACAGTTCATAGTGGGTAAGGGCAAGTCTAGAGGCGGGAGAGGACTAAAGTTGGTAGGAGAGGCCTGCAGGGTGAATAACAAGGAGAGGCAGCATGATAGGGGAGTGAGAGAGTGACAGAAAGAGAGAAGGAAAGGTGACAAGGCGCCTAGGGATGCAGAGGGGGAGAGCTTCGGATGCATTAAGTCATAATTTAGATTTTCCGGTCACTCCACTCACTTTGGTTCAGGAATATTTGGGTACATTCGGCAACCTGAACGTGACACCAATGTGATCTAATTGATGTGGGTGCCGTTTGTTTTTTCTGTTTGTTTGTTTGTTTTTTGCTACTTTTTGGCCCAAACCTTTTCCAATTACCAAGTTGGCACAAATGTTCTTCAGACCAAAGTTGACAAAAACTGTTGGCTTTTTTTATTTGCAAGCGTTCATCTGTCAGGGGCAAAGATTTGTTGTGTACGGTAAGAGTACAGAGCTAAAAGTTTCAGGTACTTTTCTTTAGGGACTGAAATGTTCCTGTGGCTCATTGTTGTCTGAGTTTCCACTGCAGCTTGAAGTCCCAGAAGGATTATGCAAATCTGCATACAGAGAGGAAAATGCAATTGATGGACTGTAGTAAAATAAACACTTCATACCCCATAATATACAAAAATTTCAACAAAACTGAACATGATGCACATCGCCTGTGTTCATATTCATTTCTGTATATTGAGTTCTATTAAAATGTGTTGGTGCATTTGTACAGAAACTCACTGGCAGAGTTGCCGTTAAACTGTCCAGCAAATCACTTGTTTATTTACCTTCATCTTCTCAGACTAATGAGCAGCAACAATATTTCAGATCACATTTAATCATCTGAAGGGATTGTTTTTATCAGACAACACACAGAGCCAACAATAAAAAAAACAAGAAGGCTGCAGCCATAATACTTTTTCTTTTGGGATGACGGTGCACGCTGACTATCTGGGCAGTGAGCTGCTGATCTGAGGGTGGATTCTGGCTCGTCTCAGGCTTGGGCCCCCAAATTGATGACATTGAGAGTCTTAACAGTCACTTTCTCACCTGAAAAACCATCAAACCTTCATGAGGTGGTATAAAAACAGTGTGAAATTTGTTTCTAGTCTAGTTTGCAAGTGCAGCCTACGGGGTTGCTCGGTCCCTAATGCACCACTATAAGGATACACGATTTTGTTTCATATCAGCCACTTGTTTGATGTTAAAATTTGACAGGGCCCAGGTATCACTTCAGTTAGCCCTGTTTCTGTTTTTGATGTGACTCAACCTTACACTGTGCGATTATCACCCAACTGTAGAAAAACCCTTAACTGTTCAAATAGAAGATATTCTTAAACAGACATTTTACTGTGGAGCACCAAACATTTACTGACTATTGATTCAACTCCACTTCTCTCTTTCATTCTCATTCTTTACCTGACACATTGTACTTCACAGTCTCTGGCCAATGTTTTTTCATTTAATTTACTTGACAGTTGATAGTTTAGATAGGCAGGAAATCACATGAGAGAAGTTAGAGTTAAATAAAAGTTCAATTAAATATGTGATGTTGTAGTCATTTGGTATGCTTCTTATCCACTGGGTCTCCACAACACCCTCTTTTTGCATTTCTTTTACAAATTCACTGCTTCATTCCCTTCCTTTCCCAGGGACCTTGCTACATCACCTCTTTTTACTCATTATATACATTCATAATACATCTTTCTGTGTCACTGTCTTCCCCATGCATCCTGTTTTTTCAGTGTCAATAATAGTGTCTTTCTCAAACATCCAACAAACTCTACACTCCACTCATCATGTCTCTCTTCATTTCTCTCTTTATGTCTCTCTGTCTCTCTCTCTCTCTCTCTCTCTCTCTCTCATTTGCTGCCTCTTTTTCCCCCATTGACAGCTTCAGTGGCTGTGGAATGAGGTGTGTTATCAGTGAGTGGTATGTCAGTCAGTCACAGGGCAGGCAGCCCAAAGCAGAGGGGCTGGGTGGAGAGAGGTTGGCGAGGCGGGATGTGTGGGGGCAGAGACAGGGAGTCAGGGATTAAAGGCGGAGGTAGGTGAGGGAGAGCAGACAAGCATGAGAGGGGCAACAAGAGAGGGGAGGATATCAGAAAAGAAAACAAAAGTCGGGCAAGTCACAATGGAGGGGGTTCCTGCCTGCAAGATGGACAGACATGCACTGTGTGCTCTGTGTTCAGAAACAGCAGAAAAGGGAGTGATGGAAGAAAGAGGCATGTGTACGGAGATGGGAAGTTATATTGAGGGAAGTACCCAACTATGGGAAGGAGGAGAGAAACAAGAAAGTGGAGACAGGAGGTGGGAATAAGGGTTGAAGGGCTGAGAGGAATGGATGGTTGTGTTTGTAGAATGAGGAGAGGAGAAGAGCAGAAGAGAGGGAGGTAAAGAAGGGATTTCAGAGGGAGATGGGCTGAGCGGTTGTGGGAAAGGCCGGGTGAAATGAGGTTTTCCGTCAAAAGTAAAGGTCAAACAGGGGCAGCAGAGTGACTGTAAACTGGTGTCTCGCCATGGAAACACAGCGACTGGGTTGTGTAGGAGGGGAATCTGCCGTCACTGAGCTGCTGCGGAGAAGCATGTTTTCACACCAGTTGTGTGTGTGCTGTGTTGCTGCTACTGCCAGCAGGTTTACCATCGAAAACCTCAGTAAAGTGCCACCGTCTCCAGCTGTTGAAAAGGCCAGAATATATATATTATTTATATTTTTATCATATCTGTGTGGTATTCATATTCAGCCTAGACACTGACAACTATTGTGTATGGTAAGGTTTCTGTTTTTATGGGATCATGCTGGTATGATGTCAATACGACTGGCAACGTGTGTGTTTTCTCTGTTTATTTTGGCTGGGACAGGCACACGCTGTGTGTGAAAAATCAACGAGACACAGAATCTCCAGATCAGCTGCAGGGCATGAGAAGCACATGCAGCACAGTGCAGGCAGCATGTGCATTCAAAACTGTTAACATGTGCACTGAAATGAAAACCAAGACATTTTGCAGCACTTTCTGGCCCACCCATCCACTGTGCTCCAGGCATCATAGGGATGCAAACAACTGGGAAATATATAGGCACATTTCTCAGTAGACAAGCACCACCAAGTACTCAGACAAGCCATTGTATAAATGATATTTTATTTGAAAATGTATTGAAGGAAATATGGTGGAGCCTGTCTGAATGGACCTGGTGGAGTTGCTAAAATTATAGTATTGTTGTCTATGACTTACAGGTGCTGTGCTCATGTTTGTCATTAGTCTGACAGATGGTGCAATTTGTTTTAAAGGAGGGAGAATTATAGTGGGGGCACTGGGGCATTAGGTGTGACAGTGTGGGTCTCTTTTACTTTTTTATTTCTTTTTGACGGTGTGTATTTCTCTCTTTTGCATCCATCTAATGTTCACATTTAAAAAGGGCATCTCTTCCGTTTGCCAATCATAGTTTTCACTTGCATTCAAGCTCATGCATACACTTCCACTTCTTAAGCTTTCATGAAATAATCAGACTGTGTTAAAATATGTTTGCAGGAATGGTTTCTAGTGTTTAATTTATTTGACCACAAGCTGTCACCAATGAGATTCTCAAATAAGCAGCCATGTTTCACATGTAAATAAAATGCTATTTTTAAGCCGTTCACTATGTGCAGTACATCAGATGTTTAGATAATGGCTCATGTCCAGAATCGAAGATTTATTCATTTATTCAGCTAAAATGAACTGCTTCAGTATGAAACTGCATTATGACAGCTGTCTGTCTGAAATGCCCCACGCTCCACAACAAGTCCCAGCCTATCTACATTTCATTATGACAATAAAGAGTTATTCATTCTCCAGTTGAGTTTTTGAAGTAATATCTAACAACCAAACATGGGCTGAATGTGTATTTGGAAGCAGACTTGCTTATGTGCCTGAGTGGTTTAACATCAAAGTGACCTGCAATTTCTGCCTAGATGCTTCATAGAAATTGGCACTTGAATTTATTTCTACAAACATGACAGTTATGTGGATAAAATAATCTTTTGTATGAGCCAATGCAGGTTTGGTGTGTAGTGCAGGTTTGGATAGAAGTTGTGGGAAATGACCCTGGTCATCAGGAAGTGTTAATGCATACCATAGGCACTGTCTCTTCATCTGTCATATGATTAGCTGTTAGTCAGCTATATGTCCCTTTCACATACAAACAAGCCCAGATTTCACCATTTGGAAAAAAACAAAGTATAGGTAATATGATAATCTCCACAAATTTATGCATAACTTTGTATTGTAGCATGTGATCAATCAATCAATCAAATCAAGCTTTTAATCTGTAAATCCTTTAGAGTAAAATACATGCAGGTGATTTTCAGTTCCATGCTGGTCACAAATATTAAATGTATATAAGAAACAATATTTGATACATCACAGTGCATAATTATCCCTCCATTATTATATATCCTTTTCCCTTACCTCTTTTACTTTTGTAGACCACAGCTACAAAGTGAGCTTAGAAGAAACACTGCTGTCCACATACTGTACTGAGCCATGGCTTGGCAGGAGTGTGAAAATCGAGAAGAGCTTTAGTCAAAATGCCAGCCTACAGATCACTAAAAGCTTTCCACTAAGGGTTTTCCTGGGCTTTTAGAGAGGCTTAGGTGGTAACATTGCCAGCGGGGTGGGTTTTGCACAGGGAAAGGGTGTCTCAAACTCCCTAAGAGCACAGAAACCTTTATAAATGAAGGAAATGTTTTAATAAGGGAAGGAAAATAATGAAACTGGTCTTTGTCCTCAAAGACCAGTTTCATTATTTTCACATTTTCGCAGATACAGTAAAGTATGGTACATTTCATTAATGGCCTTGTGAAACAGTAGATGGTGATACAGTACATGGGGAATATTACAGCTACCAGTCAGAGAATAGCAGAATTTATAAAATAACTGTAGCTAAAATTCATATAGTGTGACATAATGTGGAATGTATAAGGTGCAAATGCTGTTAGTACATGCTGTTAGGTTTAATGTGAGCTTTGCAGGAGAACTCACTAACCATAGGCAACCAGGCCAAATGCTAATGGAGCCATGAATGGTGGCAGAGACCACAGGTGGTGCAGGGGTTAAGATTCAGTATCTGAGCTGGCCCAGGATTGAACCCTGCTGAACCCATCTCGCCTTCCAGTTTCAGCTTCAGTCTTAATGGGACGAAGAGTTTGAGTTTACAGGAAATAAGGCCATACCACTGCGAGGAAAAGAGGAACCAAACCAAAGCAGTACAGTACCGGTGTGTATCACATTCTTCAGCTGTAGCTTATGTCGACACGATTATGATTTGATTTTAGATACTGAAATCACAGATGTTGGTGGAAGATTTAACAGCCATTTGTCTTGAGGGAGAACATTTGCACATTGTATGGTTGTTATTAACAGGTTCACTTTTAATTCAGTTTGCAACACCAGGATATTACATCAAATGAAAAATGAAACAAACCCTGACAGTACATACTGATAAATAGCACAATTATTAATCCTGTGAATGCATAACTACATTTAACAATCACCATTTATAGGCTGTATTGTATTTCAGTGGACATTACTACAGTGTACGAACTGCTGAGATCCAGGTGTTCTCACACAGGTAGTATTTATATGAAAAATCCCTACAAAGATTCTACCTTTGAGTGGTTTATTCAAAAAGGTGTCACAAAATTAAATACTCTCAGTATAAATGGGAGAGGATAGATAGAGTTTGAAGCAGTCATTTCCTTTCCTCTGGACTTAGTGGACACAGTCCAAATGAGACTAGTTATCAACATGAAAGAATCGTGACTATTATCCTCTTTTTTTCTCTGTTCTCCAAAAACTCTGAAGTTATGCTGGCTAAAAGAGACAAAGAAAGGTAAAGGAAAGAAGGAGGTAAAAATACAGATGGACAGGGAAAACGAAAAACAGAGGGAAAGTGTTTGTGAAAGCTAACAAAGGGGAGTTGGCTGTGTTTCAAAAGGGCGCGTGGCGGCTAAGGAGGATGAAGCGCTTCAGGATTCATTTACATCAGGCCTGACAACTGCCTCACATCTCCCCAAGAGCCACACTGCTCTGGCTTAGAGATTCCTAAAGAGGGCCCTTCTTCTAGCTCCCTCTCTTACACCCACTCTCTGACTTTTCTTTTTCTCCCTCCTGTCTCTGTTTTTTCTCTTGCCTTTTTTCAGTCTTATTCTCTCCCGCTCTCTCTCTCTTGTGCTCTCATACGCTTGCCAGTCTTCAATCAGCCATCATGAAAGTGTCTGTCTGGGCGTCTTAACTATCCTCTGAGAGGCAGACACTTGTCTGGGCCTGCCTTCATCCCCTAAAGGCGTTTTTTGACTTGGACTTATTTCCCTCCTCACACCTTTTCAACTTCCCTAAAGAGCTGACAACAAGTGAGAGCGACAGGGCAAGATAAACATGAGGGAAAGAGACAGAAGGGAAGATGAGAGGGGGAGTCTGAGAGGGAAGGTAAAGTAAAGATGGATATGAAAAATAGGAGGAGAGAGGGAGCAAATGAATATGAGGTAAGGAAACTCAAAAACAGGAAAAGGTGAGGGAATCAAATGACCTCATGGAGAGGAGAAAGGACAAAGCAAGAAGGACCAGAGTGGGAGAGAGACGAGAAAGATGAGGAAGAAAGAGAGGGGGGACTCTGGTAAGACAGGGCGAGTCACGTTTATCAGTCGTCCCACAGCGTGTTTCCCAAGCGCAGGATTTGGAGATGGGGTAAAGGGAGAGAGTGGGACAGGGCACATTAAAGTTTTTTGGTTTGATGTAAGAGGGAGCCGCTCCTGCTTTGACGGTGTTGTGTGCCGTGCAGTTTTTAATATTCATGCAGCAGATCAGGAAAGGAGAGAGGAGCGGAGTGGAGAGGAGATATTGGTCAAACAGAAAGCTAATTTGCAGCTGAGGCAGTTTAGCCTGAGGCTCTTTCTGCTACTGGGGAAATGAGCTGGAAGATTAGCTGTATGTATAATTCACACATGCCATGGTCACACACACACATGCATAGTGTGTGCATATAGTTTTGTAAAAAGATGCACATATTCACACTCAGAGTAGCTGCATCTCTCTCTCGCTCTCTCGCTCTCTCGCTCTCTCGCTGCTGCATCTGCCTCACGGGTCACTCCATAACTTGCACTTAGGTTTTCACTGTTGCACTGTGGATTGTTAATGATATCTGCTGATGTGCCAGCGTGGCGGCCTCCACTCTCTAAACCTCTCTCCCTCCTGAAATCCGTCACTCCCCAACTCTGGACACTTTTAAATCAGCCCTTAAGGCCACTTTTTCACTGTGGCCTTTTTACATTTGTTTGCTTGTTGTTAACCTGTAAAGCGACCATGGGTTTTTTGGATATAAATTGATTTATCTATATAAATTTTAGCTATTATTATTATTATTAAATGCAGAATTTGTAGTTGATCATGTTTTGTCTCTGATGATTTTTTGATAACAATTGTGCAGTCTGGTTTGCTCCTACAGAAAATCTAAACTATACAAAGATGGAAATACAGCCAGCACGTGCGCTGACATTTATCTGACTTTCACTTATTTCCAGGTCCACAACAGACGTGTGAGTCTGTTCCTGGACGGGCTTGAGGAGGATGGGACACCATTTGACACGCGACCTCTGACTGCGAGACTCTCCGATATCAGCGAGGATGGTGCCATGTGGGTCGGACTCAGCTCGAACGGTAAAAATTATATATAACATTATATGAATTTGAGATTCTTCTGGCCACTACTGTACACTGTATTTAGTTATATATTCATCTATTCAGTTATGATATCACTTCTAAAACTGGAGCAGAAACCTTGAACAGCAAAGCAGAAAATTCTGTTGGTTCCACCTGGAGCCTCCTCAGCAGAGAACACCATCTGTTTTTTTTTTCCTCCAAGTGGAGAAAAATTACCTCTTAGTTTATCATGTCTGTATATCTTAATATGGTGTCGATGACTACTCCACCTTTTTTTTTCTCCCAGCCTTTATCCCCCTTCAACTACACATCTGTGATTGATTGGTGGTGCCTGGGAGCCGTCTTGGAGTCAATAGGAGAGAAATTGAGAGAAAAATGATATCCGTTCATCTCCAGGGTGATAAACGAGTGTTTTTCTTCTCGTTTATCAGGCATTGATCCTTAGTTCACTGCAGGTAGCATCTGATCAGCTGAAGATCACATCAGAGGGGGTGATCAATACAAGTGATTGGCTCGGGGGAGAGGGACAGACAATGTGTGTGTGTGTTCATGTGCGTGTGTGCGTGTGTGTCTGCGCGTGTGCGTGTGTGCGTATGCGCGCGTGTGTGCGTTGGCAGGTGGGTGGGTCTGTGTAGGTGTGTGTAGTTGTTGAACCTTTGGTTGTGTTTGGAATTCTGATCAGTGGACTGATTATGCGAATGCTGATCAGATGTATTGATTAACAACAGTGTGTGTTTTTGGAGGGGATCCTGCTAACTAAAAACTGTGTGTATGATAAATACAATGAGAAGCTGACAAGAGAAAATACATATGCCAGCCACATTTGTAAAGTGATCGATAAGGACATCAGTTTTATCAGAAGATAGCACTGTCCTGATAGTAACTTTTAAGAGAACCAATACAGTACAATGAAATATTTGCAATATACAGCTTGGTCAGGGAAACCTACTCAAGGTGTCTGCATATTCAAGACAGTACAGATTCAGATGCCCTTTACATGCATTGGTGATTCACAGGAAACAAGTGGAACTGTCTGTATTTGGCCTCACTGATTGAAATACTGTAAGCAATCATTAAAACAGATTTGCGAAAGAAGACGTTATTATTTTTGGCAGGTTTAATGCGGGTAGTGAGAGTTGCAAGCAAGTCTGTTGCAATCTCCTCTTACTGTACTGTTGTTATGTGGAAAAGAAAAATTAGATTAAATTATTTGCTCATGGCTTGATGGAAACTGGTTCTGAGTACTGACTGATTCATTTATTCATTCAGTTTTTGGTTGGGTATTTTCTGTGTAAAGCATTTTGGATAAAAGTACCATATGAATGCAGCCTATTACCTAATTACCATTTCTGACAAGGCTACCTGCTTAAGGATTGTTTCAGTAAAATCATCTTAAATATTGAGAGTTGCGACAGGGCCAGAAAAGGATTGAGATGGAAAAAAAAAAGAGACAAAAATCACGCATAACCCCTAGTTGCCTGTATTAGCTGTTATCATTTCTAAAAACATAAAAAACAAAGAAGAGGAGGCTGAGAGAGATGGATGGCAGAATACGAAACACAGAGAGAAAAGACAGAGACCTACAGAGAGAAGAGAGAATTAAGGCTTATACCTTGCATCATCCCAGTAACAATAGAGAGAATGCTTTTCAGAGGAAGGCATAATCCCATTTCCACACGCTAAAGAAATCCTGAGCCAAAGCCTAAGGCTGCACAACCACACACTGTTCTAACACACTTACATCCCATAACACTGTCTCGCTCGCGCTCTGTTTTACGCACACGCAAAACTCCCAACACACACTATATTTGGCTCAAACATTGCAAAGCCTCTCTCAAATGCAAATACACACATAGATGCACACACTTGTACACTCTCTTTCTCTAAAGTGAGAATGTTTTTTGGAGTACACACAGGAAAGCCTCAAACACACATGCACGCACTTCCGCAGACAAAGCTAGACATGGCACGGGTTCTGTCGCTGCTTAGAGACGTTATCCGTTTTCTAAGAGTTGCTGTCAAACTACACAGAAGTTTGTTGGACAGATAAAGACTCTGGCTCTCTTTGGACCAGCATCATTGTCTGTGTGGGTCCCTAACGCGGGTTTCTATCCAACATTGTCATGTATGTATAGTCGTCCGTTGAGATGTGTTGGGGTTTTGCCTGTGTTTGATGTTTCTTGTCTGCAGTCAAGAACCCACACGTGTCTGGACATGGAGCTCATGTGTTTAAAATATTCTAGCATATGCCTGCTTGATGAACAGATTTTGGCATCTTGGCATATTTGATTTTATTATATTTTTAATTAGCATCTCTTGTTCAACATCTTTTCATTTACCTCCCTGAGTTCTAAAGTTAAAACCTGTTGTCACTTTTTTCATTAGTTTAAAGTATTTTGCAGTTTAATTAATGGTGGAAATAATCCTATTTGTAACTACTGAATGCTCAGGTATCTGTTTGCCACAGTTTAAAAATGACTTGAATTAGGCCTGAACAGACAGTGGTGTAGACAGCTTTCCGCAGCAAGAAATGAGATTAGTTATAAACAGCAAATCCTCTAAAACACGATTTTCTTCAGTAGAGGAAATGGGTGAAGCCAGTGGGTAATACCTGTTATCCTTAGACAGGCCTGTTTTGGTCCTGGCCTCAAACCAAGCTAATGATTTTGCCCTTATAAGTCTTGTTGCTCTCAAGTGAAAGCAAATGTAGGCTGTGGCAGATCCTGTTCGGCTTTCTTTCATGAACTTGGCCATTATAAGCAGCTGTGGGCAGTCTCACTTAGCCGGTATCAAGAAACTGATAAGATAATCTACTAAATACTGTGAAATCCTCTCACTCACTTCCTTCAGTACAAACCCATTAACACCTTCTTGATGTTCTTTCCTCCTCTCTTTTCATCTCCCCAGGGTCTAATCAGTTCCATGGGTGGATGCAGGACTTTAGATTTTATCCAGCCACTCTGACCAACAGGTGAGTTGGATAAAGCAAGGCAGAGAGACAGGTAATGAGCAGCTATTTGCAGAGAAGCAGGGAGAAATCACAAAAGGACCAAAGGAAATAAGAGTTGTAAAAGAAGAGGTTAAACAGAAGAAGGGAACCATGATTTACACAGGCAAAGGAGGGCAAATCATAGACTGATTAGAGAGAAAAAGGGATAAAATGAAGAGAAAACGACAGAGATACTGTACAGGTGCGATAAAAGTAGAGATAGTTAGAAGGAGAAGGCTAATCATTGCATCTTAAGATCCATACTACTTCCAGAGGATTTTCCTGAGAATTCAATACAAGGCAATTAGTGTTTTGCTCACCAGTGATGTGCACACAGTAAGGACTTGAAGCTTACAAGTTTGTCTCATCAAGATTGGGGTGAGACAAAATGAGGGATTTGAGTTTTCAAATTATGCCTTTGATTTTTCACTTTGCACTAAATGTTCAGTTAATAGGCCCATCAACAGGTGCTTTAAGATTTTATCTCAGAATTCGTTGTTGTTACAGGGGTTTGTGGTTTGACAGCCTCACTGTCACTTTACATTATATTAAAAGTCCCGAGTTCACATTTTGGGAATTCTTGTGTTTTTCTTCTGGTGTTTCACAAATGTTTGATTTTTTTATTGAATAGAAATTTCAGCCATGTAGTTTGAGCCAAGTACATTTTCATTAAAACCAACTCATTAAGCAGCATTTAACTTTAGATTTTTTTAAATAATACTCTATATGATAGTATGTCAGTCCTTTTCCCATCCCTGTTTACTTTGCATATTGTGTTTTGTTCCACTGTTGTATTAAAGTCAAATGTACTCGACTCTATACAGAGAAATAGTGGAGTTGTACTCGGGAGTCCTGCCTGAGCTCCACACCCAGTCAGAGTGTCGCTGTCCTCCCAGTCACCCCAGAGTGCATCCTTTAGTTGAGAGGTACAGTATAACGATTTAACTAAGCTTTATCCACAACACTATAGTTTTATAGTCATCCCTTTAGCTTTACCCCATGCAGTGATTATAAAAGTCTTAAATGTTAGTGTAAATTTGAGTCCCTTTGTTGAAAACCATTTTTATCATGCATTTAATTTAACATAACTTCTGCTGTTGCTTACTTAAAAAGCTGTCACTGTCTACAGATATTGCATCCCCAATGCTGTGGAAGACATCACCAATGACAGAGTCTTGAGACTAAACCTTAACGCCCACCCACTCAGTTATGTCAATGATCAGGACATGGGAACCTCATGGCTTTCAAAGACCATGACGATACAGGAATTGGAGGAAGGAGTCACAATTACAGTGGATTTGACTAATGGACAATACCAGGTAACAGAAAAAATAGCTAAAGAGTGTTTGGTCTGTTTTGCAAATAGGATTTATGAATTGGTGTTGCTTTTCAGCACCAATCAATCATATAGCAATAGCTTAGTCACTGCGTTGTTTCATGAAAGACGGACATCAGTGTAGCAAGCTCAAGCTTTGATTTGCACTTCACAGGTTTATTATTTATTAAGTTTAATGTTTAATTCTCAAGAGGGTACTTCATTGAATTAGCTACATAAAGTTAACCGAAATAAAACAAAAAAATTCTCCTCTGATGGACTCAGCTAAACGCCAATACGCTACAGCTGTTATATAACACAGATTGACCCAGTCAAATGTGAGTCATTCTAGGTCGTTGTGTCCTCCCATCCTCAGCGACTTATTTGTTCACTACTTCGGTTTGGACAGTGAACTAAATCCCATCATTATGGTTTGTGCATTTGAAATTGTACAATACAAACACTGTACTATATCTGTCTGCTTGCACCTGTGTGCTGTGGACAGCAGTTTCATCCTCTTTCTGAGGGTTGCAGTTAGAGACAGATGGGGGCAAAAAGAGAGTGAAAGAGGGAGAGAGAGAGAGAGGGAGGGAGAGAGGGGTTGGAGGGGGAGAGATTGCTGGATTTGGGCGTTGTCGACACTGGGTTGTCAAAAGACTCATCCCTCTTCTCTCTGAAGTGTGTATGTGAGTGTGAGCAGGATTTTGGGAGCTGTCCTGATGTGGTCGCTCAACTCAAGTCCCCAGATAAAAGACACTTTCTGAAGTTCAGGAATGTGTGTTTGTGTGTGTGTGCATGTGTGTGTGGGGGGGGGTTTGCGCAGTGGTGCTGGCTTAATGCGCTCCCTGCTGTGTAACCCACTGTCCAAGCCCACACTGTAGAGGGGCAGATAACACTTAACACACACACACACACACCTTCACACAGGCAGGCACGTGATTTAGTAGGAAGCAACCTGTGTGTATGTTTGTGTAAATATGTGTCTATATGTTGTGTGAGGGCTGTTTGTTGTGTAACAAAATTCTCTGTCTATACAGAAAGACAACTGATGATTTAATACCAATTTTACCTTGTGAACAAGACTAAGGCAGCACAGGACCTGTCATTAATACCATTTGGATCAACACACAGTTACTGACAGATTTGTGATGTGTTTTAGCTCTGCCACTCTTCCGTTCATGTATTCAGTTTATACCCCTCTCCTCCCCAGGTGTTCTATGTTATAATTCAGTTTACCGGCCTCTTGCCTGAATCAGTTCTGATCCAGAGACGGATGCTTAACCTCACAGAACGTGAGAGTGGAACCACCTCAGAACAGCCCTGGTTGGACTGGCAGTACATGGCAAGAAACTGCAGTGTGTTTGAAATGCAGAACAATGGGCCTTTACTGAGACCAGACTCCATCAACTGTCTGCAGCTGCCCAGGTAGGTGTCCATGTGGATGTGTTGGGGTGACAAATAGTCAGTCATTGAATATATTAATATTAACTATGGATGGATGGATGAAATTAGGTACATACTTCTCATGTATCGATGCTGAAGCACAGATATGAACACTGATGACTTAAAAGTCTGTTATATACAGCTGCATCCCAAAAACAGACAAACAAAAATACAAAAACGATAACTCAAAGATATTTTTCCGAGACACTGTGATGTTTTGATCTTTTGTGATTTGAAATTTTCCACCTTCCCCAGCCATTACTTCTGAAGTCTTACTTCTAAAATACACATTGAAATATATGAAATATGTGTGGAATAGGTTTTTGTGAAATAAAAATGAAGATGTCTCTGGCCACAGATCAATCATCCCATTTGAAATGGCCTCATCTTGAAGCTGAAAATAATATCATCAGTCAGTCTTTTTCTGTTTCTTGCCACTGTATTGTTCTGTTGTCACTGCTATTTGGTGATTATGGCTTCTTAAATGCACAGGAAATTCCACAGAAAGTTCACTAGCAAGACTACGTAAAGAAGTATATGAACACACAAACATATTTACATATACACATTTGTGTGTGCATATGCAAAACATAAGTCAAAAGAAATCAAACATATACTCACTGCACACACACAGTAAACACAGGCACACACACTGGCACTCTCACAGTAACTAGATTTATAACGCTAACCACCAACAGCGTTGGCCTTGGCACATGACTGGAAACAGGCGATTGGCACCAAATAGAGGGTGGATTTGGAATGTGGTCTAACATACACACACAATCTCACACACTAAATCTTGGCATAGCTGCTTGTATCAAGGCCTTTGTTGGCACTAGATGGAACAGGTATGAATAGATCACAGATTATTTAGTCACTGCTTATTTTTCACTTGACTGACAAATGATATCACATACAACCTTTCCTGGCACAGCTATACGTATTAGTTAAATTGGCATGGGAGCAATTGAACCTCACATTGGCAACATAAAAACACATTCTGTGACATTAATGGTTGATAATTACATCAAAAAGAGCGATGTCCTAAATCCATAAGATTCATGTTTTTTATCTTGTAAAATGCATTTAAACCTGCAACAGACATCCCCTCCTCTGACATCATGAGAGTGTCTGGCAAGATGAATTTAAAACTGCTTCAGTCATTTAAGTTTTAATACAAGTTAAATACAGGTGTGCTCGAGGAATACTGTCAGTGATCGATTTGCATCCTTTCTACATGTACATGAACAGTGACAACGGTGACAACAGAGTTACAGTACTTTGGTCTTCTCTGTGGCTTTAACTGTATATTGACTGATAGTAATTTACATAAATATAAATTGCAGCCCTTTGCATAGATTCCTCAAAGAAGTAAGTACTTTCCAACATGGTCACCAAACAAACATTTTATTGAAATTTTATGTTTAAAAAATCCTACTTATTCCAGCATTTCTTCATGCCAGATTTGTGTGTGTTTATTTTCCCTATTGTCCAGCGTTGTGCCCTTCTCAGGAGGTAACATCACGTTCAGCCTACTGACCCCACAGCCAAACCCGAGGCCAGGCTATAATGACTTCTACAACACCCCTGAACTGCAGAAGATGGTACATGCCACCCAGGTCAGGATACATCTGAGTGGACAATACCACACCAAAGTAGCTGGGGTGAACCAGCGGCACAGATACTATGCTATCAATGAAATCACCATCAGTGGCAGGTGAGGAGTTAAAATTATCCATTTGTCGAAGTGTCTGTCTCTTAAACAGCTTAAATTATACAGCAGAAGATCAACCTTAGCACTTGCAAAATATTATTCAAGTTGAGTAACTGACAAAAAAACTGTGTCTCTTCAGTGTTGATTTGTTCTAAATGTATGATCAAATTTCAACATGGAGAAAAATATTTTACCACAGACTGCTGAGTCTTAGCAGAGGTTTTTGGAGAGTAAGTGTGAACACATCTCTTCATTAGACTGACAGAGTGACTGTTTTTTTATGACTGTGGTAATTATAGGATTATGCAGGAGGCAATCATCTCTAACTCTGTCTCTCCCTCCCCCTCCCTCTAAGCTGTTTTAATTAGTAGCTTGTTACAGTGAAGTAGGAGAAACAGAGATTTAGAGCTGTTGAAATCTCATCTGTGCATTCTTCATCCGTCCTCATCTCCCTTTCTTTCATTATACATCCATCTATTTCTCTTCCTCTTTAGTCTTTATAAAGCATATAAATAAGCATGTGGGCACCAAAGTTGAGTATGTGTGTCTTTGTATATCCGTGGACTTAGTTTGTCCTTTGTGTCACAACAAAGTTCTTCTTCAGTTGCTGTGGTCCTTGTCTGTTTATTTAAATCTCAAATGCACAACTCTTTTCCCCAAGCACATTTTTCTTTGGACCTTTTTGTACATTGTGTCACACTATTCCCTGTTACAAGTATGTAATTATATGAAATTACTTTTCTTTGTCAATTTACCTGATTAATAATCTTCTGTATTATTTGTATGAATGTTATAATTCCTATTTTTGCAGCTTCGTTGTCTTTCAGTTTTTACTTACTTAACAGTGAATCACATCATTGTTACACGTCAAATGAGATGAGGCAAAGACTTGTAGACTGCCACTGCACAGAGACTTTTATTTGATGAGAAATCTTCAGTGCTTATATGGTTCAGATTTGATTAATCTAGTCATTTTACACAGAGAGAAGACTGAAAGAGAGAAAGCAACTGAATATCTGAATGAATAATTGAATGACTGTCGCACAGTCTGTGTGTGTGTGTGTGTGTGTGTGTGAGAAAGAGAGAGAGAGAGAGAGAGAAAGAAAGATAGAGAGACAGCACCGTCTGCTACCTGTTATGTTGCTCTGATAATTCTCAGGATGGCATTTATAAATGTTGAATGGGAACTTCCTAATGGCACTACTGCTGCTCCATGGACAACGGACAAGTGGGTGGGAGCACCACACCACACTTTGAAAGGGGGAGCGCTTTTGTTGTGTTGTTTTCTTGCCCCTTTGTTGCTGTGTTTGTGTAATACAGCATCAAGTTTTGATGATCAAAGATATACATAGTTTTGAAGTCTTCCTGATGTGTTTAACCTTCTCTCCTTCTTCTCTCTTGTCTTTTTCTCTGTCATCTGGCCAGATGTGAGTGTCACGGCCATGCAGACCACTGTGATACAAGTGTTACACCCTACCGCTGTCTGTGCCTGCTGGAGAGCCACGCAGAGGGAAACAATGTGAGTAATGTGTGATCAGATCACAAAAACAAATTTCTATTCCCAATAATCAATTTCAATATTAGACCCAGATATTCATAATCAGATGGTTTATACAGTATTATGTTCAAGCATATAATCTCTCTCTCTCTCTGTCTCACACACACACACATCCACACACTGAGTACAGAGGAACTCCCCTGGGGAAAATCTCCTCTTGGTCTTAATTAAGCACTTTCCTCTGTAACGACATAGAGGGTACTTCTCTAATAAATTGCACACATACACATACAAACATATTTATCAGAACCCCTCCTTCAAATATATTGTTCCTTCGTTTTGTCTAGTGTAAAGATGGAGTTAGCTACCATGCTATACCAGCAGTGCCAGGTTCTGCTTTGAACATAACATTTGGGTTAATGCACAGCTATCAGTGCAGCCAGGCAACGAGTTTGTGCTTTGGACATTTTCAATTAGATACTGCAGGCAAATTCTCAAAGTTTAAAAGTCTTACTTGATTTTACATAGCCGAATTTAAACAAAAAAATGATTCATTTGAATTTTATTTTTATTTTTTCCAATTATATGTGTCTGGAGAGAAAAAAGAAGACTCAAACTGAGTTGGCCATCCTTGTGAATCCTCCATGGGCCAGCTCCTAGTGTGTGATGGCTTACTGTTACTGTTGGGCTAACATTACTTTGAAGTAAAAAACATCTTTTTCTTTTTCTTTTTTACAGTTGATGTTACTGAGTGTTTGCAGTTAGTTAACAATATGATATTATAGCAACTATTCATACACAGGTGTGAGGCAGTAATTTAGCTACAATTGGATTTCACACTAGACTGATCCAAAGCCCCATCCAGGAGCAGCACTTGGCTTGTAACAAAGCTAATACAACTTGCCAGGTAATTGTCTCCATCATCTCAAAAAAGCCGCTGGTTGGTCAGGAGTGAAAAGTTCAGTGTGACTGCTCCACCTCACAGTACCACAGGACGGCCTGCATTATTTACAACTTATGTATCATTCATACATGCATGTGCATGCATTAGTGTGTGTGATGTGTAAGAGGGGTAACAGAGGACCTCTGTGGAGAAGTTCAGCTGTCAACCAACAGCTGTGCAAATGCATTGTGTGAATCGCAAACTCAAATAACAGCCTCCTACACACACTCGAATTTAATAGATTTTTTGTCTCACCTGAGAATACTAAAATAAAAGCTATAAACACAAACATGCAGCATCTTCCCAGTACTTCCCAAGTGCTTGGTGAGTCTACAGTCTAAGAGTTATAATCCGTCTTCAGCCATGTCACGTGACACACAGTCGGAAGACAATGAAACAAATGTAATGTATAGAAATTCTAGAAATTATACAGCATATTCTGTTTTTGTTAATTGTGACTGACAAATTACCTTTGTTACATTAATGATGTAATGAGAGCTCAACAGTCTGCATCTGCAGTGGTGCAGTGGGTTTGTGGTTTCAGTCTCAGTTTCAGAATCATTACACCCCCTACTCATTGACATAATGCTTTTTCCTACACCCCAAACCTTAACCATTATGACAGAGCTGAAACCGTATTCTAACCAGAGAAACCTAAAACCATCACAGCCTTATTGAAGTTGTGAGGACAAGCTAAAATATCCTAAGGTGCGCACAACAATGGCCATGAACAAAAACATCCGCTGTTCACACACACAGATTAATTGGACATTGAGGATTGTCAGGTAGATGCCATCATCCAGAGTTATGCAACCTCCATACACACACGAACACGAGGTATTTTTCTATTTACACACCACTATTCTCTTCTCTCTCTCTCGGTCCCTGTCCAACCTCCATCCTCTTCCCTTTGTCGATCTCCTGCTCTCTCCTCTCTCTCATACTCGTCCCGTCTCTCCTGGGTCTCAGTTTAAATAATGTCTCAAATCGACTAGAACAATGACATTCCCTCAGCATGCATCTCTAATCAGCTCTCTTTCTCTCTCTGTTTGTCTTTCGCTTCATTTCACTCAGCTGTTTTCTCTACCTCCCCTCACTCTTTATTGGCTCACTCTCGAAGTATTTTATTCATTCCTGTTTGACTCCGTTCTTCACGTTGCGTTCCTGTATTTCCTCCATTTCTTTCTGATGGTCTCTGGTCTTTCCATCCTCGTGCTCTGTCTTTCATTTTCACTTCTACATGCAGAAATTCTTTTGTTTCTTTCTTTTGTTAGTTTGATGGACGCAAAGGAAATAAGCAAGATATATATATTTGTGTGTATTTGTGTATGCTTATGTAAATGAATCTCTACAGCAGCTATGTTTCTGTGAAAGAAATCAGTGTGTAAAGGAGTGTGTGCAGGATGTGTCTATACAGTCTTCCTGTGTGTGGTCATCCTTGTGTGTGTCTGTGTGTGTGTGTGTGTGTGTGTGTGTGTGTGTGTGTGTGTGCGCCTGTGTGTGTGTGTGTGTGTGTGTGTGTGTGTGCCTGTGTGTGTGTGCGTGTGTGTTTGTGTGTGCATGTGTGCACGTGGAACATGATTCATGTGTGCCTTCAGCATCACCACAGAGAGGGGACACTCTAATGATTTATGATAATCACTTCCTGT
>OMNW01035634.1:62555-106186 GCA_900303245.1 Selene dorsalis
GCCTTCCCCCCTCCTCTGTGTGTCATACATAATAGGCCCAGTGCAGGTCTGCATGTGTCACACATGGGAGGAACTCCTGTGTTTTTTAATACATTTTTAATCCCGCCATTTGATGCCCCCCTTGTCCACCATAATTTGTACTGACTGCTGAACAAAATCAAAGGGCTTGTTCTTGCTGGTTCTCCCCTCTGCTGCTCTCTGCTACAGAAAAATGCATTTTTTATATCACTTTTTCCCCCCTCTTCCTCACTACACACACCTTGGTATGTTTATTTTGACATGAAAGTGGGCCTGTGTGAGAGCCCTGGCTGTTGCAAGTCACTCCTCATTAGCAGTCTGATTTCCCTATGCTGTCTGTGTGTGAGTGTGTGAGTGTGTGTGTGTGTATGTGTGTGCGTAAGTGTGTAAACGTACTCGCTCTTATTATATAGTACAGAATGCCTCTGTGTTTTCTATTCAGTTATGTGTATTCTTCTTCTCTCTCTTTAGATTTAGATTTACATGGGCCACTGATTTCTCTTTCTTTATGTTTCCCCTCCTCTCTCATTCTGTTTCTGTTTCTCATTGTGTCTGTGTCAGTCTTTGTTCTATAAAAGCAAGTATTTCACTTGTCATGGGACCATTTTTCTATACACACGTGCACAGTTATTTTCAGTACATTACAATTTCTGACATTTTTTAATGCAATTTCTAAATTCAAATGGTTTTATTTCTTCTTGATCTCTTGTCAAGGGATGTTTTTTTGTGTTTACCACAAAGTCTGTAATTCATTTGAATGTATGTTGAATTCTCACAGTTGGCAAAGTGCTTTTGATTATTGACTGAACCTCCCTGGCTGAGAGATTACAGTATCTAAATGCTAAGGTATTAAAAGATATACATTATATATTAAACAAATATATGTCTGAATATAACTGTCTTACGCAGTGTCAGCATTGTGCGCCCCTCTACAATGACAAGCCATTCAGGTCAGGTGACCAGCTCCAGCCGATGAACTGCCGGCCTTGTCACTGTCACGGCCACGCCCTCTCCTGTCATTACAATGTCCAAGCTGATGACCAACCAGATGAGCACTATCGAGGAGGAGGAGGTGTCTGTGACAAGTGCATGCACAACACCACTGGTACGTGTTATTTACGGTTACAGTTTTTCGTACCATTATCCTCTAGCATTTTGTAACAACTACATAATCTGCAATTACAAATTTGTTTAAGGTGCTTAATCACCATCAATATTAAAGCACTTTGAAACAATGACAGACCAGATACCATAAGCTTCAAATCTCACCTCTGCCAAGAATTTGAGCAAAAGACAGGAAGCTAAGGTGTGGGCAGTGACAGTATCATTAGACAGACATGTAAAGAAACACTGTTATAACTCTATGGAGGAGTGTGATTAAATGTATTCAGTTTTATACAAGTCAAAGTTTTATACAAGTCCCAAGAAACTATACTCTACAGTGTATGGACTTTATTGATGTGTTGAGCCATGTCACATGTTTTCATGACGCTGTTAAAAACCACTTTCCCAATCAGACAAATAAGGTTAAAATCTTGACTTTTGAACATAGAACACCGAATATCTCTTTTTATCTGTTTCATTTTTCTATCCTTTCCCTTGTCGTTTCATTCTCTCTGTCTCATCCTGTTTATGTCTCTCACTGCCAGGTAAGAACTGTGAGCTGTGTGTAAGTGGATTTTTCAGGCTTCAGGAATCTGATCCCACTTCAGTTGATGTGTGTCGGCTGTGTAACTGTCATACTGCTGGGACAGTCAACAGCAGCGTGGAGTGTGCCCAGGTACACAACACAAAAAGCACATTTTTCATGAAAGGTTAATCCCTTGTAACTCCAAATCTGTTGAATGAAATAAATAAATTGAGGTTGGAAAGGAAAGGAAAGGGTTTTAGGGTTAAGACACATTTGAAAACTAACAAATCATACTCAGGTTGTTTTATTTTCTTCAAATCTTCCCTGCTGCCCTTATTTTTTTAACCAATCTATTTTTTTTCCTCACTTCCCCACACATCCCTCTCTCCTGCATTTCTTACCCACAGGTTGGAGGTCAGTGTCAGTGTAAGGTTGCAGCAACAGGCCGTCGCTGCGGAGACTGCTTGCCTGGTTGGTACGGTCTTAAAGCCTCCAATCCAAATGGCTGCATCCCCTGTAACTGCAGTGATATTGGCATCATCAGCATGTCAACAGCAGCGGTTCCCGGCTGCAACCAGGACACGGGACAGTGCCAGTGTAAACCTCATGTTACAGGTAAACAGATTGCAAGCGTCTATTGTAGGAAACTGGGTTTTTACATCTGAAATATTTTCGTGTTTAACCCTAAAGATGTATGTGATGGTGGGTTGCCAATAGTGTAGTGGTTTGCACTGCACTTCTTAGAGACAGGTGATGAGTGTTGGAGGAGTCACATGATTGACAGTAGTGCTGCCTCTTGCCCCCTAGATCTCACCCATTCTAGCCAGGCGATCCCATAGTGGGTGAGGGTTCAATTAAAATAAGGGAAGATAAAAGTAATTTAAAGGTAATATCAGCAATCTCTTCAGACCTTTGTATGTTACCACAGCAGTACACCTCAACCACAAAATGTCTGGTCCCTAAAATAGTTTCTCTTACACAATGTCCCAAAGTATGATGATAACTTTCCATTAATGGTGTCTTAATTAATACATAGGCTCAGCTGCTCATGGTGTGCACACACATGCAAAAGTGGATATGCTCAATGCACACACCAAAACAGGCACGGGTATACACACAGGCATAAACATGTATCCCAAAGTGTTTTGCCAGCCAAAATAAACAGGCTTTTCTGCTGGCGGTGCTTCCAGCCGTTGTGCTTCTCTTTGTGATAAATGGTTTCACTCTCTCCCCTGTGTGTCTTTGAAGAGCAGGCTCGTATGAAATGCAAAACCGGCCAACGCTCCTCAACTCAACGCATCATGGTTATTGCTAAGCCTTGCTATCAAGGGCCCACGGTTGTGCGTGAGTGCAGGCATGTGTATGTGAACTTGTAAATGTGTGTCAGAGTGTCTGTTTATGTTAATGTATATGCATAAGGAATGTCTAAAATGTGTAAAATCTGTTTATGCACGTTTGTCTCTGAGTGTATGTATTAAATGTAGGAGTTTCCTCTTACACTGAGTGTAAGAGTGTTCGATGTGTGCTGTACATGAATGTGTGTGTGCGCACACTTGCGCGTGCGCATACTTGCCATCAAGGACTAAGCTGGTATTTAATTCTCTAATTCAATGCCAAGTTGATTAAAACAAACGGCTGCAGCCCCTTGTATTTTTCACACTCCTTCTTACAAGACCCACTTTCGTGTTTTTTTTTTTTTTCGTTCCCTGTTTGTTTGGTTGCTCCCACAGGTATTTTTCAGAAATTAGATTTGATTATGGCAATTTATTACCGCTGAGCTGATACTTTGAGTAGAGCAATGGCAGGCACGCTTCAGAAGGGCGGAATTGAAATGTGTGCACAGAGACACAGATACACACATGCAGACACACATGTACACTCATAACAAGGTGCCAGAGTGCAGTGTGTACATGATAGCGTTTGAAATGGTGATGCATGAGCCTGTTAACCAGCTGGCTACTGATAAAAGGGCTTGGCCATGTCCCGAAAATACACGCGCACACACGCACAAGTGCGCTTCACAACACAAAATTACTTTCTTCCTGTACTGGCCTGATATCTTCCAACACATTATATTATCTAATGCTCTCACTTTTCTTTTTATTGTATTCTTTTCCTTTTTTCTACATTAATCTCTTTTGTCATTGTCAATACATTTGTTTGACATTGTATTCACAAGGTGAGCTCCACCAATAGGATTTGCAAACTTCTACAGAAAATACAAAAACCTTCCATATAATTTTTAGAACTTATACACCTATAACTTATATAAATATTAGGAATAGTACAGTATGTCATGGCATTGTAAGGGTTGGAGGCAACAGTGTATCAGTGTGCATATTTACCACCAATACACTCAGATGTTCTCTCACACACACACACACAAATCTCGACACACAGAGAAATATCCTCGCTGCTATTGTGAAATATGATCTGTGGAGAGAAATACATTCATATCTATAAAATCATTAAAGTGGACAGACCAGGGGAAATGCCAAGTGTCTGCTAGACAGAGCAGGACACACACCCACACAGACATGCACACACATGTTCATGTGTGCTAACCCAGACGTACAGGTATGCTCTCATTGATGTATGTGCATGCACACATTCACACCCACCCACATATGAACACTCGTTCGCTCATAAACGGCTGTGGTGACTGCGTTGCCCCCAGGCATCCATTTAGGGACAGATTGCCTGTCATGGAATACGTATGGCATATTCAAATAAGCCCTGCTCGCACACACTGCATATCATAGTTTAACTAGCCATGTAGCTGAGCACTGCTGCTGCAGCCGTAAAACCCCCTACAGTATGGAGTTGGTGTTTGTTATAGTCCAACAATTATAAACAGAACAAAATTGACTGTAGGAATCATTTGCCAGTATCAGAATAAACTGCTGAGCTGACAGACTCAAACTTAAATTCAGGATAAATAAATAGATGCATAAAAGGAGTAAATAAATTAAAGTTGCTTAAATAACTGAAACTGTTTATTGTTGCTTAATTTCACATGGTAACTATTGGCATAAAAATACTTAAACTAAAACTGCTAAAAAAATTAAAGTATGAGAGGCCTGAAGTGTTGACAGTTAATTTGTGTCATTGTTTCATTTCAGAAATTTCTTCTGCTTTAATGGACAAATTGTGTGAAACCTGTTAACAATGAATAACTTGACCACAACAAACAGGAGAAAACTCAACACTTTAAAACTCAGCTTTTTGGGTAGAATTAATATTTTCTTGTTTTTACAGCACCTAGTAATTAACTGTTATTTTTTTTTTGTTTTTTTTATCCACCTTTTCATCCCTCCATCTCCTCCTTTTCTTTCCCCTCCATTCTTTTCTTGTAGCTGCTTAATTTATTTATTTTCTCGCTTAGTGAAATTAAGTGTTTGGCCTTAGGTAAGTGATCCATCATATGTAGAGGGCCCCGGCCCTAATGATGGCAGTTTTATACACTCACCCGCCATTTCTCTCACACTCACTCACACACATACACATACACACATACACAAGCACGCCTCAAAACAGAGAGAGGCTAAAAGCTTGTTGGTGAGCAAGCAAGCATCAGTTTGCTTTTTTTCCCCCTACTCCTTTATTCTGTTTCTCTCAGGTGGCCACACTCTGCCCTCTCAACATTCCTGTAAATTCTGTTTCTCCCTCTCTTTTTTCTCACTCTCCTCCCAGGTCTTTCTTGTGACCGCTGTGAGTTTGGATATTGGAACCTGTCCCACCCAGATGGCTGTGTCCCATGTGACTGTGACCCGATGGGTTCCCTCAGCCAGTTTTGCGAGCCTGAGGGGGGGCAGTGTGAGTGTAAGCCCGGGGTGGGGGGACAGCACTGCGACTCATGCGCCAGTGGTTCATATGGTTTGAGACTGGAGGGATCTTGTGCTCCCTGCAACTGCTCATATGAGGGGACAGAACCTGGGACAGACTGTGATCCTCACACAGGACAGTGTGTGTGTAAGGCAAGTTAACAAATTCATGACACCTCAAAACATCCATCCGTCCATCACCTATACAGCTTATCCATGCAGGGTTGTGAGGGTGCTGGAACCAATCCCAGCTGCAGGGCAATGGCACCTGAGACTATTTACCAATTAATAGAATAGATCACTGGTTGAATGAGGAGTGGAGAGCATTTTTTACTGGATATGGTTTAGTCAGGTTGTGACAGGACAAACAGACTTATCATTGAGTTAAAACCACAGTTCACACAATTTTTGTCAACGTGCTGTGACTGGCAGTGATTGGCATCACTTTTACAGCTGGAGTTAATTTTAGCATGACAGCAATATATTGTTTATCCATTTTTCTATCTTCTCATCCTGCCACCTTTTGTTGTTGAAATCTCACCATGATTTCTTTCATAGAAATACGTGAAAGGCCGCCGCTGCGACTCTTGTCATCATGGTTACCACACCCTGGAGCATCGAAACTCCCTGGGCTGTCTGCAGTGTGCATGTGACATCAGTGGCACCGTGCCAGGGCGTACATGTGATACGCACACCGGACAATGTCCATGCCGAGAGGGGGTGGAGGGAGCGCAGTGCACCAACTGTGCCCACAACTACTACAACAGGAGTTCAGACTTGCGGGGTAAGAGGACACTGTGCGAATGATTAGAGTTGCATCTAACATTAGTTACACTCCTTTAGCTTTTTGAGTCTAACTTTAAAAGAAATTTTATCTTTTTGCTTTTAAACATTAACAAATATCATACTTAATCCTACTTAATTTAAGAGCTTTATGCAAGTTATACTGTTTTGGTTGCTACATGAGGAAATGTATATTCTAGGTATATTCTGGTGTTTGATGCTGTTTTTTGTCCTGTCAGGGGGGTTGTCCCAGGGCTGTGTACCATGTATCTGTGACCCCAAAGGAACAGTGGCAGGGACCATCTGTGACAGCACCACAGGGCAGTGTGTCTGTGTCCCTACTCGCTATGGACAGAGCTGCAGTAGCTGCCGCCCAGGTGAGTGTGCATGGATGGATGGATGGATGGATGCTACGAACAAAAAAAGGTATAAATAAATTAGGTGATAGGGTTAGTGTCCTGATGGTGACCTAATATTTGGATACATACTCTGTGGATGTGAATGCCCTGAGCAGTGAATCCCCAGTTTGACTTCTCAGAGTGTTTGCTGCATGCCACTACTTCTGCTCCCTGTCCCTACATTTTCTGTCAATCAAGTAAAGGCTTAAAAATGCCCAAAAATATAACATGTGTGTGTTTTGGCATGTGTTCTCTGCCAGATCTGCACTCAGTGATTGTCCTGCATGTGCCAGCTCTCAACAACAGTGCAATAGAGAGGAGATTAGAAGATTGCTTTTTTTTTTTTTTTAACTCATCTCATTTTTTTGCATGTGTGTGCATCAGCTCATGAATTAGTCAGAGTGTGTTTGGTTGTGTGTGTCCGCTTTGTCTTACCGGGCAAGTGGTAGCAGATGTTGTGTTGTGGCAGTTATGGAGGAGGACCAACAGCATTGTCAGGTTTACTGTAACACAAGTTGTGAATAGTTGCGTTGATGGAAGAATGTTATAAAGAGAACAGAGGACACATGATAAAAGATATTATCCTACAAATATCCACAGAATAAGGTCAAGCTGATACAGTGGCACATTTTCTATCATTTCTGATTAAATTTTGTTTTTGTTTTTCATTCCACTATTACACAGCATATGGAAAGCTCAGTTCCTACAAATTGTCCACCTTAATTTCCTCAGCTGCAGGTTTATGTCATTGTGAGTTCCTTGCTGAAGTGGCTAAATAGAATATGTAATTTGTTTATTAGCTACCAGGCTTGGAGAAAAATAAACCAAATTGATTTATACTTTAGAACTCAGATTGCTTAATGTAACCTCAGCCACACTTATTGGCTTTGTGCTAAATTTTATTACAAATGAATTGCAAACAACACCCCATAACGCTTATTAGGACAGCAAGGAAACGATACAGGCTGTGTCCAAAGTCAGACTCTCAATCAAGATTTAAAGGTATTTTATACAGAACACTATCACTCCATGTAAGCTGTTAAAATTATACTATTCAAATTAGGCAGCATCATATCTTTTAGATCACTACATATCGCATAGTGTAGAATTCACTATGAATCATTAATGTTAAGTTTGTGACATTAAAAAGAAAGAAGCAGAGAGAAGACAATAATACACCTGTGACTCACAAGCATGAGATGCATAATTTGTTTTTATTTTATGTTTGTGTCTGTCCAGGCTTCTACCTGTCTTCAGATCAAAGTGTGTGTGTGGAGTGTGACTGCCATCCCATGGGAGCATCGCAGCGTGGTTGTGAGAGCCAGACCGGACAGTGTGTGTGTGCCCATCCATCAGTGGGAGGGCGGCGCTGTGACCAATGTCGCGAGATGTTCTTTGGATTCAACCCTGGTCTGGGCAGGTATGGTGACCTCCGGTCATAAATACCACATCTGTGGATTGTACATTCTGCAAATATCCATTAATTGCACCACTTCTACAAAAATATATATACACACACACTCACATGCAGTGCACAAGCCAGCAGGTGCAGTCTCTGTAAAGACAGTTTGCAGACAGGTAGCCAGACGTATGACTTACATGAGTTAAGAGCTGCTTTGACCTTTACCACTCATGTCTCTACCTGTGGGCTGTCTCACATATGACAGACACACATACACAAATGTTACTACACATCACACCCTGCGCAATGCTGGTATGCACACACACATACGTCCCTCTCAACAGGACGTCATACCAGATAGATGGTCCACAAACTGTTTGGCTTGGGGTCTAGTGCATGTGTAAGTGAGAGAGAGAGAGAGAGAGAGAGAAAGAGAGAGAGAGATCCGGCTGTGGCTGAGATCTCCTCATCCTTGAGAGGGATGGTACGATGAAAAGCAACACTGCTAAAAACTACTATATTAAGTGAAGGCAAAACTGTGGGGAAAAGAGCAGAATAAAGCAGGTTAAAAGGACATTTTTACATGGGTAAATAAGCCAGACTTATTATTTGTAACAGTGCAGCAAGTTGGTACCTGCTTCTTTCTCGCTGTTTCCCTTTCTTCTTCTTCTCACTTCTTTCTTGTCTTGTTTTCTCTCTTTGTGCTGGAAGGTGGACAAATAAAGTCTGAAAGATTATTCCCGCTGAACACTTTTCTTGTTTGCACATACAGTACATGTACAAACATGCAAATACATCCTACACACTTTTCATAGCGAATTTATTAAATTAATTTTGAGACACACATTCACCGACACATGACTTTATTCTAAGGGATTACATATGTACTATTGTAGTACTCAAAAATCTTAATTAATATTGTGTACTTTGGGGAAATTTACATCTCTGAAAATAATTCACAAATTTACGTAAGTCTTACATGACATATAATATATCATATTGTACAATTTCAAGTTCATTTGCAAACACATGCGCATCAATATCAAACACTTTTTAGATACTGTGTGAGATGACAGTTAGCCTGTGATTTCTCAAATTTTTCCCCGCTCGCTCACTCACTCAGTCACTCACTCACTCACTCTCTCTCTCACTCTCACTCTCACTCTCACTCTCACTCTCACTCACTCACTCACTCACTCTCACACAAACACATACTGTAATTTAAGGCTGATGAAAACGGAGAATGGGTGTGATGTTGGTCTTTTCTTTCTCCTTGGGAACCAAGTGAAGGTCAAGTCACTATGGCATTTCTAAGTGTGTGTTTGTGTTTGTGTTTGTGTGCGTATGTGTGTGTGTGTGTGTGTGTGCGTGCGTGTGTGTGACCAGTTGACAGGACAAATTTGCGGCTCGTTATGAGACTGTGGCTTTTCACACAGTAATAAAGAAGGTGTAGCAGTGTGTGAGGGAGAGAGACAGAGCATGTGAGTACAGTATGTGTTGGAAGGAAACCCACATATGGGCTGTGTGTGTATATAAAGGTGTGAGGTAGCTGGCCGGATAATCACCCACTGCCCAGCCCCAGTGAGGCTAACACCACACTGGTGACCCAGACGCACATACCGTCAGATACACACACACACATGTGCACACACATACACAACACTCTTTGACAACTCTGAGGGGGAAAACAGCTTCTGTGAAGTTGGTTTCACAGCTCGAGGAGAGTGTCTGGGGTAGATGGCAGTGAGGGTCTCCCATGCAGTGTTAAGGTGAAGACCCAACACCTCTCAGACACACATGCTGATCCGGTTGAAGTTATCTTTGAACATTTGCACACCAAGTGCATTTTCATTCTCATTCTCTAATTTTCTTCACCCAAGCAGTTGCATTCAATCCACGACTCTCAGTCAACAAAGTATTTACAACCGAGCAATTATCAATTTATGGAAAAATACAGCATGTGATTGACAATACTTTAATCAAAGTTGTCTTTCTAGCTAGGTAACAGTTACTAGCTATTTAGAAAACATGCAATGTAAAATATCTGTATTCTCTAAGGTTGGCTGTACTCCGTGTGTATTTTATCAGTGTTTAACTTATTTAATGGTTTTATCATTATTGTTATTATCCATCTGTTTCTGTTTTCCTTTGCTTGACCAGGTGCCAGCCTTGTGCATGTGACCCAGTGGGCAGTGTCAATGGTTCATGTCATCCAGACTCAGGGGTGTGTGCGTGTAAGCTGCTGGTAACAGGAGACAAGTGTGATGTATGTCAACCTGGAGCAAGTCATTTTAACCCTGACAACCACTTTGGCTGCAGTAAAGGTGTGGTTTGTCAATAAACACACACACACACGCACACAACACGCACACACACAAACCCAACATCAAACACAGCAATCTAAGGTAAGATTCAGTTTATGAATTACCTGATTACTAAAATAATCTCTATGCAGTCCTCATGCTGTACTATTGCAGACACTGATGACAAATTCACACATAATCAGAATCAGTGTGTTCTATGCTATGTGTCCCTCTAAGATTAGATGAGTCAGTTTTTCATTTTACATTTTCTTTTTGTACAGCACCTTCTCAGCAGCCTGCACCAGTTGGTTTTGCTTCCAGTTACTCTTCAATTCGTGTCTCCTGGCATCCACCTGACTCCCCCAATTCAAATATACTCAACTACACACTAATCAGAGATGGACGTTCGGTGCATAGCATCCAAAGTCACTATCCTTTCAGTAAGTACTCACACAGGTTTTTGTACAACTCCTTCTCTTTCTTATTGTTTCAAATACCACTTCTTTTTTTCTTAAGGCCCAGAATCCTTTGAAGACACTGGCTTGTCTCCCTATACCGACTATTCTTACTGGCTCATAACAGCTAATGTGGCCGGTGTGACAATAAGTGCATCGGCCTCATACCAAACCTTAGGCGCACCACCTGAAGCAGACCAGCTCCATTTAAACCTTGTGGGACGACCAGGTGCAACCACAGCTAGTTTTAACTGGAGCACACCGCGAAACGATACCGGCCCAGTGGAAAGGTAAGGAGGAAAGATAAAGAGGGGATGCGATTAAGTGTTTAGTGGCAGAGCTCTCAGGACAACAGAGTAAAGGCAACGTTGCAGAGTTGGACTGCAGATTAAAGAATACAAACTCTGGATTGGCCTCTTTGACATCCCAGCACTAGTTCTTAAGTAAACCAAATAACAAAAGCATGAAGCCCAGTAGAACTACTGGGATGGATGGAAAAATAAAGCAAAGGGGAACTGATTACCACAATTTTTTGTGTCCCACAGGTTTGTGTTATCCTCCACTGAGTCATCTGGGGCAGTGCCCATCATTCACTACACAGGCTTATCTACAGAGGCGATGGCGAGTGATCTAAAGCCCTTCACCCAATATATTATAATACTGGAGGTAAGTGGCAAACTGCCAGCTTTTTTAGTACCTACATCTCTTTGCAGGGAGATGTAGGCACCAGTCAAATTTTAAAGACATAATACTTATGCCCACTAAAAAGGCAGACATATGAAACAACTCTATCTTCAAAAGAATATAGCAAATATGCTTCCATCACAGTTTCCCCACTAGTGCTCATTTTTATCATCTAGAACCTACAAAATGAAAATGACAAAATGATAACCTTGTCTGCAGGCATGTTCTTCTGGAGGGTGCACTTCTACTGCACCACTGTCTTTCCTGACAGCCTCTGCCCCTCCACAAAACCAACCTCCACCCAGAGTCACCATTACAGGACCTCATACACTGCATGTTTCTTGGGAGCCCCCCAGTCAGCCAAATGGTAGGATCTCAGACACACACACATACTGAACAGCTCATGTAGTATATAAACACATTCATGCAATTAAGAATAGACAAGCTTTTGTGTGTTTATTAGAAGTGTATTACAACTACATGACACAAAAAATATAGAAATTATTAATGGCAATGTCAGAATGAATAATAATAGTAGAGTAGAATAATCACACACGTACAACACAGTTATTTTTATAATGCATGAAACACTACCTTAGTACTGTGGCTTCTAGGCTTGTGTCACTCAAGAAGTATGAGAATCCACTAACACCTCTACACATACACACACACACACACACACACAAATGCACTCTGAATTGGAACTGCCTTTGGTAAATCCGAAGAGCTTTGTAACGGCTCTAAGGCTCAGTGTCATACAAAGCCCTGTAACCTGGGTTTCTCTCTCTGTTTGTGTCTCTTGTTTTTTTGTTTTTTTCTCTGTCTGTTAATCTGTTCCCCAGTGTCACTAATCCCTGTTACATGGTTTTTCTCTACATCTCCTTACTTCTTTTTCCCTGTCATCAATTCAATATTTAAAGTACCAGTTTGTCCTGATGCCTTTGGTTACTAGAAATGGATTTAACAGAGGACAGCAGGGGTGATGACAATGATGACACTTTCAATTTTGGAATTGAAAGATAACTTTAAGAGTAAGAGATATGTCAGTGAAATGCATACATAATTGAATGAGGTGAAGCCCTTCATTTATGGTTTATTTTCCAACAACAGAGGATTGTCAGTAGTTTAGTGATATACTTTTGTGGCAGAAAGCTTACAGGCAATACTGATTCACATGAACAGTTGTTGTCCACATATGCCTCTCTATATTATTAGATCTTATTTACATCTATACATTTAGCTTAGTTTGGACACTCACTTATTCCAAATTGGGTTTCTAATGCTCTTGTTGTATTTTGCTGCTGCTCTGTCCTCTGTTATTGGAGATTTGGCCAGTCCTCTAGAGAGCTAACAGGAATCACTATTAGTGTGTTTTCTACCACAGCACCAAACTAAGGTGTTCAATTTTTCTCAAAACAAAATTATTGTACATTAGAAAATGTAGAAATTTAGTGTCCTGTTTGCAGGATGTCTACTATTACGCAGGCCTTCAGTTTCTAATACAGTCATAAATAATGAACATATTAAACTGGCACTGGAAGACCAGCTGCAACTGTTGCTTCTCTTATTGCTCTATCATAATCCTAATGAGGAGTTTTTTGTGTGTTTTAATCATCAAAGCCCGTCTCTATCACACTAATTTTGCTTTCTGCACAGGTGTTATCACAAGGTATGAGGTCTTTCTACGTGGACCACTGGAAACCCAAAACCTGTCTCACATGGCTGTTGAGAAGAAAGTGTTTGTCAGCTCTGGTTGGTTGGATCCAAGTTCTGCCCCAGATACACAGTTAACCAACAGGAGCACTCTGTCACCCCCTGAGAACAGTACAATTGTATCAGGCCTGGAAGCATTTTCCACCTATCAGATGAGGGTTGCAAGTATCAATGTTGCAGGAAGAGTCACATCAGAGTGGACCACAACACGCACCATGGAAGGAGGTTAGTATCATTTGCAATCATGGTTAAGCTTTGTCATTAATGGTGTTTATGTACACAGTTGTGCCCTCTAATCATGGGCTCTGTCTGTGTATCTGTTTGTAGTTGTTTAGATTGACAATGATTAGACATCATACAAAACGACACACTATGGCTACAGCTACCTGGTTAAGATCTCAGGATTACCCTCAATGTTCATACACAAAAATGCTGCCCTCACCTCTGCGTGACAAGCTCCAGCCTTTGTCAATAGTACACCGTTACACCAAGGAGTTACAGAAGCAATATATACAATGGCTGGGAGTCAGCCTACCTTTCATAGACAATAGCTTAGTGCATTCTGATGAAGGCAAACAGGCAATATCAAATGCAAATCAAAACCAAGCACTGTTCTTACTTCCACTGAGGTACTCTTTTATTGATATATATTTTTTGTTTTGACTGGGCAAGCGCTGCTTGCTCTGCTTGCCCTCATGGCACAGCATTGTTTGAAAGAGTAGTTTAAAATGTTTAAATCATGTAATGACAGAGACCCCCGATCTGAATAACAACCAAAACATAACTAAGTGATGTTTTGGTTGAAATCTGTTCACCAGAGAATTCTTGGAAAAACAAATTAGGTATTTGTCAGAAGAAATGTGGACTAGGAAAGTCAGGAGGAAATAAAAATTGTGTGTGGGGGAGGGGAAACTCATTAAGGTATTTGAATTTCAAAGAGATGATATGGCTCATTAGGACTAAACGATTGCCTCCAACATCAGTCTAAGCTATGTGTCTGGATAACAAGCATATGATAACGCCATTTTAAATGTGTAGTGTGTGTGTCCATGTTTGTGCGTGCATATGTGCTATGTTAGAGAGAAAAAATATGACTGTGGTTACAACTACCACGAATCACATTTCACAGCATATTTCACACCAAGATGCCATCAACAGTGGAATAAAAGCATCCTTCTCTCTAATCTGTCATGTAATAGTGGCTGTCACAACCATACAATTATGGAATACTTAAACCCATTAAGTCCACATAATATCCATTAAGTCTGATTTTAAATATATGTCTTTCATCTAAATTTGTGTTTTGTTTTCGAAAAAACCCAGGTTAAAAACGCCCATTTTTAATATGTTAAGCAGCAGTGAAAGGTATTTGAATTCTCCAACGTTAGGAATTGGCACAGTGTAATCCTCTACACCTCAGAGATTGGGAGCAAATCTCATCCTTTACTGTCAATTCAAACATAATCTAAAAGAAAATGAATCTTTTTAGATGCTTTATTTGGCACTGATGTTTGAAGTAAAATATTCTGTAGAATCAAAATCATAACTGTTAATTACTGCTTTATGTACTCTTTGTCTACACATTGTACTTAATGCAGCCAACTTCACTTCGGGAAATGTTGCAATTACTAACTGAAGTTGGAGACAGTGCGCCTTTGATATGCATGATACAGAAGTTTGGGGAATTACATCTTAAGTTTTATCTGGAAAATACTTTGAGAATACAGTCCTATTCATTATAGTGATAGGTTTGTAGTTTGTAAATGAGTTTAACTTCCATTTACTGTTCAAACCCAGAGATAAAAATGACTTTTAAATTAATTCTGAATGACCAGATTATTGAATGAATTTGTAACAGACAGGGAAAATGGTGACCTGCATTACATTAGCACTGAACGTATTCAGGAAATGGTGGGTAGTTCTTCACATCTTATTTGTTCCCTCCCCTTGCCATGCACAATGTTTTCAAAATATTAAGAAATACAGTTTTTATTCTAATGCAATACAAAATGTAATAAACTGTTAATTAATGTTTCATTTTCATATGCATTTGTGTCTCCCTATGTTTAAAGTGCCAGAGTTGATGGCTCCTCCAGAAGTGTCTGCGCTGTCATCCAGCAGTCTCAAAGTTTTGTGGAACTCAACTGAGGGTCGAGGCGTTATCGCCAGAGGACCGGTGACAGAATATCGGGTCAACCTGCTCACTGAGCAGACGACCAATCCCTACGCCCCTCCAGTAGTTAGTCAGGCAAGACCCATAACTGCTGTTGTAACTAATGAGTAGGACAACTGATACAGACTTAGGTTCTGCTCATAGTTTTTTTTTTCCCCTAAATGACACACTAAATTGTCATGACAGACCTTCATGTCTTTCTTTTTTCAGGTCTTGCACAGAGCGGGGTCATTGTCACAGCCAGTCTATATAGTGAAAGGACTGAAGCCTTACCATGTATACAACTTCACTGTGACACTCTGCACAAAGACAGGTTGCATTACCAGTCCGCCAAGCTCAGGAAGGACCCTACCAGCAGGTGAAACAAACAGATCAACACACAAACAAACAAAGTACACACTGCATTACACCAGTAAGCAGCTCTGTGTAACTATTAAAACTACTGTAATGTCAGGGAAATGAAAAAATGTGCCAGCGTATTATTCACTTCTGTGCAGCCAGTTCAAGGCAGGAATATTACACCTTGGTTCCACCTTGCTGGTCTGTATAAAGTGTACAAACGTGGAATGGAGGAAACTATATAGAATCATACACTGGGACATCAATATGCAAGTTTGTTTGGTACAGTGTAAAGGAGAGAGCACAGAGGTCTCCTTAATGACAGTAAAGTTTGAAAAATGCAGTTGTCTGTTTGAAGGATAATGGCAGATCACTTACACATGGCGTGTAATACTGAATTACTTAAGTGTGTGGTGTTGTCTTCATAACTACTACAACACAAGCTGCTGACATACTGTATGCGCACACACACATCCAGAAGCACATAGTCAGTCACTGGGTACTTGAGTGTCGACAGCATTTGTCGTGTTAACCAGAGGGGATATTCATGGCAAGCGGCAGTAAAAACAATTTACTGTTAATTACAAGGAGAAAAATGTGGCGTAGCTCACACTTCCTACTGGCCATGAATCAAACACACACACATACACACAGTTACAGAAACACACATACGATGTCTCTCTCCTCTCTTCTCTCTCTCTCTTCCTTAGATTTATAACCGTTACGGAAGTAGGATGAATTAGCTGTGTTTAATAACTCAGGCGCAAATCTCTGGGAATGAGATGAGCACTAATTGATCAGTGCAGGATGACATACACACACATACACACACAGATTTTTACTCATTCCCTTTATCTGTCTGCTTCTTTCTGACAGTCTATTGCATTCTCACATTTTCACTCATTGCATCCATCACTTCAATCTCCGCCTCGCTCTTTCACTTAAGCACAAAATAGCACATGGCAGCAGAGAAACTCTCACTCTGCAGTATACATATCGCACAGACACGCACACTTGACCCTTAAACACACTTTTCCATCTGTTCGCTCATGGTCTCCACTGTTTCTGCGCATTTTATGTTTTTTTTATGTTTTGTTTTTGTTTTTATTCTTTCAGGTGAATAGACAATGAGTGTGCTGAGTGGATGTGAAAAAGAACCTTTCATGTAGAAATACTTGCTCAGGGATTTGTGCTTTTGAACACGCTCTAAACAGCTACATCTGTTGACATGCCAAATATTTTCATTTCATACAGTTCTCAAAAAGTCCTTCCTTATGTTTATTGTGATGAATGATGCTTCATATTGTAATCGGTGGACTTTTTAAATGTATATTTAATGGCTACATCTGTTGACACAGCCATGCTGTTTATTTCAAGTAATTCAAAAGACTTCTCTTGACTGTAATACAGTACAATACAATATGGCTTATTATACCCAGTTGACTTTTTGAATGTATTTTTAACAGCCACATCTGTTGCCACCGTTTTGTTTCATCCAACGCCAAAGATGTCCCTTGTTTCAGCTATAAGAAATGATAATGGCATATGCCGTTTGGCAGATTTTTCTTTTTTAATCTCAAAACAATTTGCATAGCATGTGCTTCTCCACTGGGTGTTTTGCGTCTGTTGTAGCTCTACCTTTTTGTCATTCAGTTTAAGACTATCATCTTGAGAGTTAACAGAAAATGCCAAAAAATAATCATTTTTAAAGAACAACCTGAGGGAGGTATTGGGAGGGGCACACCTTCTGCCTCTCCGTTTATAAAAAAGGCTCAAATGAGCTGTTATCATTTACGATTTTTATTTTTATGAGCATTTACTCCATACCACCAAACATACCTGTTCTTACATTACTGGGAGAAATCCGAACTAAAAGTATGTCTACATAGCAAGTTTCCAAATTTGGCCTCATTTTTAATAAAAAATTCTTGTCACTATCACATCTCTTGACTGACAACTCCACACATGATTTGCCCACAAATATTTCCACAAGTTGGTCTCTACAGAAATGAAAGAAACATTGTGATACAGCGATATATCCTAGAAGAAACTCAGTTTGTGGAGGGAATTATCCTCACATTAAGTGTACTCCTTGTAAGAGCTACTTGAGCGCAGTACTGATACGCTGATAAATCTACTGCACACAAGGCAGGGCCATTAGAGCCAGCTACCATCTGCTGTAAGTGAGCAGACAGCATCTGTGAAACCACTGGAGTTACACCAAAGCACATGACTAAACATTAGCGCACACACTGAGACAGACATAACGACACAAGGAAAGAGCTTTCTGTCCATGTGTGTTGATGCATATGCAGTTGTTTCATTGTGTGTGTCTTCCCACAAAGTTATCGATCACGACGTAAAGTGAGTGGCTAATCAGGGGCTGATGGTGATGTTTTATGTATCCTACATCCATAAAGGCTTGTTCTACAAGACATACACAAAGAGAGACATACACACATACACACTTGCACTGTAACACCACTCAACAGAACAGGAACTTTATTGATTTACGCATAATTGGCCTGAGGCCCTTCTTGAGGAGAGAAATATGCATGGCAAGGGATCGCCATGTCAATAAGTGGTGTGCTTGTGTGCGTGGTGTAACTGTACGTTAAGAGGCTGTTAAGACATGTCAGTTGCTGTAAAAACAGAAAACACACACACACATGCACAATTGCTCCTGGGAGCTGGCCCATGATTTAGCTGCTTCATTACCATGTCGGCAGCTAAAATTAACCTTTCTGGTGGACTGTTAACCTTGTGTGTGTGTGTACATGTGTGTTGAGCACACTCGTGATAAGGCAAGTGGCTTTCGTCAAACTGAATGTGTCAGTGTGTAAAGTACGTTTTGGTGAATTAACAAGCAGATACAATAAATGAATATGTGACACGCAGAGAATAAGGTACAGCACATGAGAGGGAATCACAAGAGAGGAAAGCCATCTGATATGACGCAAAATATAACGTCAAACATAAATACACACAGAGACTCACTCCACTGCACTTTCACTTCTGTCAAAGTTTGTAATCCTTTTGAAACAGGTGTTCTGTGGGTAGGACTGGATGTCCAGTTTTTATTATGTAATGAACTTATCCATGACACCTACTGCCCAGAACATGTAGTGCTCCATAATTACAGAGAGTCCGCCTTATTCCCAAGAAGGTAGTAAGTGAGAGAAGAGAATGAGTTAATGGAGGCATGGCATTTTATCATTGCAAGGATAAAGAGACAGGTTCCAGAGTTTTTACATTCATCTTTTGTTCATGATCTTGGCTCGATTAAGTGTTCAACTCACACATTCCTTGTTTTGATCATTTCAGACAAGAGTTTGATTCCTGTCCGAAATCAACACACAAAAGCGTACCTTTGTGACATTATTGGATCACCCAACAAAACAAGAGCGGGGAGGTCACAATAACAGAAATTAAATCTTGCTGTGTTCCTTTTTCCCCTATGCTGGTGAACCTGTTGCTGCACAAATTTTCTAAATGTTGTCATTGTCTTTGTATCTAACTATTGGTTCTTGTGACATCTATATTTAAAACCAATTACATGGGTGTCCTATCTGTGTCGTGCCCACTGTCAGGCCTTTATCAATTTGTGTCTCTTCTACTCTTTAATACAGCTGAATTCCCACTAAAGCTGTTCACATGTACATGATGTCATCATGGTGCATTTTGCTCCTGGGTTTCATTTAGAGGTCCAGGAACCCTAATTTGCACTCGATAGTTGTTCACAAGTCTCCAAAGACTCACACAAAATTGTTTTCTAATTTCAAGACTCAACATCATACCGACTTCTATAGTTGTCACATGTTTGCATGTTCATCTACCTGTCGACCTTCTAGTGCCCCTATCACCAACAAAAATAAAATTGTTTTCTAACAGATAATATGTCAACATAGGACATCCATGTTTAAAGCAAGGCTGTTAGCTGCGCATGTGTGTGTTCTAAATGTCACCATAGCTCAATTTCAATAGACTGGTAAGCTATCGATTGGAAGTAATTTATGGTTTGATGTGCCAAGATGAGCTACCTAAGACAAGCTGTCCACCTCCCTTTTAAGAGCTCTATTAGAACTCACACTGAAGATGGTCTACATGTGTTTCACTGAGAGCTAATTTACTCCTACCATACACCATTTAGACCATTACTGAAATGTGCACACACACACATATGTGGGTACATGGCGATGGAATGACACTTAATACACACACATCTTTCCCATCTCTACATCAGTCCATCACTTGCTATGTTTCTCTCTCCATTCTTATATATCTGCTCTCACCGTATCAGCCAGTCTCTGCTTGATTTATTTATGATACATGTTGGGACTGTGGCTCCAGTAGCTCTCAGTGTGTTTCAAAGGGACATTTAATTTAACATCTAAAGCGAAAGAAGGAAATTAAATTGACCCTCTGTTAAAAGAAAATGGAGCATTTGTCCAGTCTGGCCATTAAACAGACATGAGAAATGCGTTAAGTGATTCTATTAAAAAAATAAAATAAAATCAACCTCACAAAATCATTTCATTTCATGATTACAAAGACAACATAAGTTTGTGTATTGGCTGCCATTTTAGACACATTGAATTAACAAAACATTGTGTTGAGAAAGAGGGGAACATACAGATCTAGATATTTGCTATGTGATTGAAAATATTAAGAAAGTTATTATTGTGATAATCTTGACATTCAGTCTTTACTTTTTTGCTTTTGTGTCCTCAGCTCCAACAGGACTGTCTCCGCCTCGATTACATCCAGTAAATGAAACCACCATTCAGATAGACTGGGACCCTCCAGTCCAGCTCAATGGACCACACCCACTATATCAGGTCAGTTTAATATTCATAACCATGCACAGCCTATGTAGACCTGTGGTAGAGTGCTGTACAGATGTAATTAAGGGAACCCTTTAGTGTCAGAGTGAAATATCGCAACATGAATGAATTGACACAAAATTTGGTGCAGACATTCATGGTTCCCAAAGGATGAATCTTAATGACTTTTCTCCTGGTGCCACGATTAGGTTGACATTTGTGATTTTAATTGAAATGTCTCAACAGCTGTTGGATATACATATTCAAAGCCCCCCTTTAACTTTTCATCCAGTGCCACCATCACGTCAAAAATCTTTGGTTTATGACTGAATATCTGCAAAGCTAGCTGTACTGTACTGTGTTGGTTGCTAATTGGCAAATGTTAGTATGGTATGTGATTTATAAACATCATACTTAACAACAGCATTTTTTATAGTTGTCTTCATTTTACTTGGATTTGTGAAATATTATAAATATCTAATAATATAAATAAGTAGTTATCATGATTCTGATATACATAGCTCAAGTGACACATGTAAAGACACAAAAATATGAGCGTCCTGAAACAAACACTTGAGTATGATGTTAGATGTTGTTCTTATTGTGTGTTGTTTTATTTCCAGGTGGAGAGGACAGATGTCTCTCTCTCTGACCCACAAGTTCCTGTTGGGAGAGGAACCAGATTCCCCGGAAACAGTTACTACCAATTTCCCAGTGACACGCTCCCTGTCAACACTGACTTCACAGGTAGTATGTCTAGATATACCTAGGTGTGTGTTTCAGAAAATGAGCAGCATGTCTTACCATTTTGCTCCAAACTGTGCATGCGAGTTTGTGTGTACATGCATATAAACGAGCCTGAGTTTGCAGGTATGTTTTTGGGCTGTGCTGTGTTCGCGCTGCATTCTCTCAGTCATTCTCTGAGTCTCATTCCTTTAGAATGACTTCCCCAGTCATCTTAAAGGTCAATTATCTTTCTGTTTACCAGCATCATTAGAGGGTTGAGCAGCACAGCCAAACATGTTCTGCTTCATCTGAGAACATCACCCAGTCTGACGCTCATAATTAATGACTGCTGATACTAATCAGTGGGATTTGAGCAGGCAAAGCTCTTCGACTGTCCTGCGCAAACCGTGTATCACCAGTTATGTCTTTCTGTGTGGACACAATATTTAAGTAGTTGAAATCCTTACAAGCCATGTTGTAGGTGTATTTTGACCATGTTGAAGTTGTAAATGTTCAAAAACAAATTTACATCTGTGGGAAAACCATGGGTTTTATTTATGACAAAAAATGACTGCCTATCTTCGTGCAGATCTGTAATCCTTATGTGACAGTGTTCAACTGTAATTGGGCCAACAAAGCTGTCTGTGTTGGTCACATAATCGTGTTTTATCTAAAACACCCAAATAAGTCTGCCCCCCACACAGAGGGGTCCATGTACAGTTCATTTTAAAGCTGAAGTGCTCGCAGCACAAAATGATACAGAATTTAAAGTGGGCTTTGTGATGGGAAGGTTGGAAGAAGGGGTTCAATGGCAAATCAAAAACAGAAGAAATAAGTTGACAAAAATGGAGCAATAGGAGCAACCACTTCCTTTTTATCTGTCTTGACTATAGGCAGTCTCCATTAATCCTGGTAAATGGGTGGTTTCCCTTCTCCACAAATGATAACTGTAACAAATGTGTGAGTAGACGAATGTGAAAAATGGAGTGACTGAAATAGAGTAAAACAAATTAATTGTCATTTTTGTTTTGATATCCCAACAGTTGTATTTCTTATTATTCTTTATCTTTGTGCATGGATTCTCATTCATTGCTGTCTCTGAACGAAGTGTTTGTATCGCAAATCAACAAATGATAATTTTTGGATCATATTTATGCCTCTTCAGCACAAAGGTAAATAGATCTGTCTGACTACCACCAGCAAATAGATGATGATTTTTTGCTCTTGAGGGTTTGGTCTCATCTCCTCCACTCTCCTCCTTCATAAAGGATAATGGATCAGACAATCACTTTCAGACCGGATCTATTCTGGACCATCAATGTGTCGGCAGTCCTCAAACCATCGCCCTTTTACAACCATCAATACTAATAGCATCATCTACAGACAATTATTCCCATCGAAGCGCACGGAACAGCGAACAAATCAAAGCCAAATTGGATTATGAATGTAATGCAGTGTAATGCCCCCTCGAGAGTCAATTGATCACTGAGGAAAGACTCGTCAATTGTTGATGTCTTGTGGAAATCTAGTAACTCTGGCAATAACAAATGTAAAATTTTTATTTGAGTTGAATAGTCTTTGGTATTTTATGATACAGATTTATGATATTTCAGTCAAAACATATGACAAAATTCGAAACATGGATCGCTTTGAAATCAGGTTCTTTTTATTCTCAGAAGACTTAACTACATGAGATGTAACTAATATTAATTTATTGTTTCCTTAAATAGTTATTTGAGGTTGTCAGTGTCGCTTATTTTATTTCTTAACAGGGCCAACCTGTTGTATGGTAAATCTAGTTAAGATTTAAAAGGTTTACCATGTAGAATCACTTGATATTTGCCCTTTCACCTCTAATTTTATGGCCACTTTGCTAAAATAATTTTAGGCCAAATAGGTTGTTTTCCATGTGCAATTATTGTGGTAGGAGCACATGTTTCCATAAATGATAAGCCTGCTCACTTGTGATGAACGATGCTTTTTAATGCTGAATGAATTTAGGGCACTTGAAGTCAATATTTACTACACTGAATCTTACTTTAGATAAAACAGGATTATAACGATATGCAATCATGCCTTGATATGAATACCCCGTAAGTGCTTGTTTCCATAAATGCATGTTAGTCCATTTATCTTACCTGTAATGTTTCTGTATCCAAAGCCCTATGATGTGACTTCCTGCTTTTCATCTTTGGATTAAGGACTTTGTGCATTAAAACTGGAGTGCGTCTTTGTAAAAAAAAAAAAAAAAGAATCAACTGGATACTGGTTCAAAACAGATCATATAGTCCTCTATCCTCATTTGTAATTCTTCAGTATTTGAGCCTGAAATGGTATGATTGTAATGACGATGATGGCCTGCTCATTTTTTCACTAATCCAGATGTATTTCTTCAACACACACTAAATGAGGAGAGATGAAACATCACAAACATATTTTAGAAAAAAGAGGCAAAAAAAGAAAAAATTAATACAGGAACAAATAGACTTGGATAATTTCCAGACGTATCTAATACAGTACATTGGTGCAGCCCCACTGCAGCAACTGAGCAGGAAAGAGGGAAATGTTAAATGATACAAATTATTTTTCCTTAATTAATATGATTGATTGCCAGGCATTGACGTTGAGAGGAGAGGGGGAGAAATGTGTGAAGGGAAAGTTTGCACAGACATCATTAGTTTTTCCCCATTTAAAGATTAATCAGAAGAGGCTGGGCTCTTTAATTCTGTCATTTGTATATTTAATGGGCTGCTGCAGAATCTATGGGTGTAATTAGCTAGCTGCCGCGCTCTCATTAATACGCCAGGCTCTGATTAATGCCAGCAGAGAGCTAACATGACTGGAGTTATTCAGGTTATGTTGTGTAGATGATTACACACAACCTCCACTGTTTACTCAGACAGAGAGAGGAGAAACAATGGAACAGCACATGAGATAATACCTTCTAATAAATAAGATTCTTTTCAAAACTTAAAATAACTGAGTATTACCTCTTTTTAATGTTGGTATATGACAAAAATCCTCTCGCCACAGCACAAAGAGAAGCAAACATTCAATCAATTCCATTCAAAAGTGCTCGTTAACCATTTTTTATTTTCTAAAAACTAAATTTTAACGATAATTCTCTCACTTAACCCTAGAGTTGATGGTGTGACGCTAATTGGCTTTATGTACTTGTAGGTCATAAAATGTATTCTTTACAGTACATTAAGTAATGTATCACTCATTAAAAAAGCCCTCAGACTTTGATACAAAAGTACTGTGAAAAATTCATTGATGTGTCTATTGACTCTTCAGCTTTTGGCCAGAGGAGAAGCCGAGCTGTAGGAAGAAATTCCATGCTTTCTATCTCTGAGTGGATGGATGTGAGTGCCAAGGATGATGCTGGTTGGTTGGTTGGTTGGCCTGTTCAACACTTTCTTCCAAATCAGGATATCTTAGCATGAAATGCCATTAAATTTGCATAAATATCAGAATGGGGCAGATTGCCAGGAGAACACTGTGAACAGATTTGTGCTCCTCAGAGGATGTTCCTAATCAATTAGATTGTTGAACACATTCATCCTCCTAAGGGGATGAACGATTGATTTAACAGCCCCACAGTTGATGCAACACTCCAGACAAACTTTCCAATTTAAGGCATGTCACTGCTTTTTTTTTAATTTAGGAAAATAATAGGCCAGTCGTTAAAGTAATTACTTTGGGGACAAAGTAAGGAAGACGAGTGGCAAATTGAAAGAACTTCATTATATAGTATATCAAACTTGATTAATGGTTGTCTTTGCTTTTTTCCACAATCATTGTTTAACATTTAGCATTAACTTGTAATGAATTAAGGTCAATTGTAGAGTGTTTGTGTACATGTATGCTGGGGTTACGTGTTTGTGTGACTCCAGTGTTCAGTGAGTGCATGTGTGTGTGTACCATGTACTCTGCATGTGTAACAGAATCACCTGTCATAATGTGTGCTCAGGTTTGCCTGTTGATGGCTCCAAAGTGGTTGTCAGTGTGAAGTAGCACAAGTCCTGTGGGGGAATCTGAAGGAAGTAATGCTGAGCACAAGCAGTGTCACTTAGACGTTGTAGATCTGGACCAAACACCTTGGCCAAGCATGTGTTGACAGTCTGTCCCTCCCCATCACACAGGCTCACGAAATATACTGTACAATAGTTATACATATACAGAAGGCAAAATAAAACAAAGATCAATATAAGACATGCTGTGTATATATACGATACACACATACATTGATGGTCACGATGATTGGTCTGTCTTTGCTAAAAAAAGCATAACAATTACTGCAGTTTGGCAGGTGTGGAGCTTTTTGAATTCTGGACTTTGAGTCCATCTTTAGACTATAATGCATCATAGCACAGTTGAGGGTATTGCACATCATTTCTGTGTATGGAGATGCATCGTCGTTTACGATTTTACGTATGTGACAATTGCACAGGTCTGTTTTGAATTGTATATAATGTATATGAAGAAGGACTATCAGTTATGTGCTTCTCTTACCTCAGGTCATATGAGTGTGTGTTAGGGTCCAATTGCTCCAAGTGTAGCATTGGTTGAGAGTGTGTATAACTTATGATTGGTATGTAACTCCAATGTTAACGTTCACTGTAGAAAACACAGTTTGATGTTGTCTACAGTGTCTTTTAAGACAGACAAAAAATATGTCCGAATCTGAGCAGTAATATAAGGAGAGAAGTGGGATTGGTAGGAAGGAGCAGAGTGAGGAGTAAAACAGGTAAAAAGGGAATTGAAGATGCAAAGAGGGAAAACATTCAGACAAGGCAATAGTTGGAGAAAAGAAGAATGAAGAGGTCAGGAAAAAGAAGAGGAAGGTTAAAAGCAGTGGGAGAAAGGAAGGGATGAGAGATGAGAGGAGGGTGGTAGAGAGAGAGAAGGTTAAAACGGGATAATGTAATGTCAGGTATCTGTCATGGCTTCACTCCTCTTTGTGGTGACAAGGTCATGAATGTAAATGACACATGTCCACTTGATGTACAGAATGCAAGTCAATGCAATGTAAAGAACATTTTTGTCTTGGCTGTATGCTACAACCACAGTTACTGTAGTATGGATTTTCCACACTAATTGTGACCAATGAAAATGTGGACACTTCTACATTTATTCCTTTATTTAGATGTTTCTCAGCATCTCATTTTTGAAAGATAAAGTGTAGCATTCCTTTTCTTGGATTCTTTCATATGTGTTGTATACCCACTGTGTCCCATAAAGCATGTGTGTCCTAGACAGAAGCTGCATCTGAATTTATCAAGTCCAGAAGGATATTTTCAAATATGTACATTCAAATATGGACCTATGACACACATTAACTGCGGCTATGCGATGTGATACTGCTTGTAGACCTACAGGTTGCATATCAAAAACTTAATGTGACTTTGCTCACACAAAATGTGCCACAGATTGTTAAATTGTATGCAATAAATGATTGTTTTTGGTCTTTACAGGTCACAGTCTTTTGCTTTAAGCCAACAGCACCTGTTGCAAATAGACCCACAGAAAAAGTACTTTTCATTCATATTAGTGTAAAAACCGAAGGCTTTGAGACATAACCTGTAGCCTGTATTCATCTTGAGTGTGCCATGTAACTGTTTGACTTCTCTCCTTCTTAAGTGAATTCACACACTGATTATTTTACACCGGCTTCTGATGAACCCTCCGTTCAACTCCTTAGATCTTCCCACACTTCTGTTTTCTACAGAGACAGAAAGAGCTGAGGATACGCACGCGTACACATAGACACACATAAAACCATATGGTCTGTATTGCTGTGGATCTAGTAGTGGATTAAGATTCAATCTCTGATCCTGAGGAACATGACAAGACAGTACGCTGGATGAATTCTCTGCACCGTGGGTGTTTGACGCTCTCCTTTTCCCTCCAAGTTTCCCACATTGCCAAATCTTTGATTCACAGTTTGCGTTTAAGAAATGAAGCACCTCATCACCTACAACAGAGGCAGGGCAGCTGTGTTGAATATGATGCAGCAACAAACCCTTGCATAGAAGAGTCTGGTAACTTAAAAGTGCTGATTAATGTGCTAAAAACCTATAATGTCTCTCCTAAATCATGATTCCATTGCTTCTATTTTCATCAAATTTGTATCTGTTCAGGCCCCACTCTGTCTTTTAATTACTTCATCTTTTCTAAATTATACAATGGAAGATTAAGGTTTTAAGAGATAAAAGCAAGAGAGCAAGTGAGAGCTGTTTAAGTCGCGGAAGCAGGTCTGCATGCTCAGGCTACTCTTCTGAAGTCCATGTTTTCCCTTAAGTATCTTAGTCGTAAGATTACCCTAGACAGTTGGCTTAAAGAGGAAATGAAGTCGGCCTAGAACTTTGTTGGTGTTTGGGAAACACTGAACGTGGAAGATTTAAGAGGAAATACATTCACAGATCGCTTGTTTCACACATCTTATTTCTTGTCCACTTGTAAACAGACACATATTTAGTATTCCAAACTTGACTTTGAAGACAGCAGTTGGCCTCCATAGTGAAGTCTGGTATACCATATGTACCATATGATAGCAATTGTCCATAAATAAAAGTGACTGGCTGTTTAATTAAACTTAAATTGCGAAATAAGTATTAAATGTTTGCACCCATGTTAAATAAATTCCTATGAACAAATGAGAGAAAATTAAATATTTTGCCACCTATCTCTCCCTCTCTCTCTTTCTCTCTGTTTCCCCTCAAACACACTTGTTCCTCATCTTACTTTGTATCAGGTGTTGAGCTGAGTTTCAAGACTCGTTCCCTGGATGGCTTGCTGCTCTGTGCTTTCTCTCCTGGAAATCAAGATGAGTTCCTGGCTGTTCAATTAAAAAATGGACGTCCTTACTTTTTGTTTGACCCACAGGTATGTAAAGCCATTTTTTAAAGTTCTTTTAAGATAATGAGTGGAAAAAGCTGCTACATCTGTAGATTAGATTTTTCAAGATTAATTTCTCCAGATATTTCAACCACTGCATTTGCATAGCATTAGATAAACACTGGAAGTTGTAGCAAGCATGATGCTGTCCCCCACTCCAGCAGAAGTTGCAAATATTATGTTTAGTTTGAGATGTACTGGAGTTCAAGTGGCTATTTAACCCATTTTGTTATACCATGTACTAAATCTTTTTCATGCACATGATCTCATTTGTTTTTATTTCTGATTTAATTAATGCATTCTTCTTACTTCCTTGCTCACCTTCACCTGCATTTTCCTCTTTTTCCTCTCTCCATCTTTCTCTCTCTCAAGCTTCGTCTCCTATTTCCCTACTTACGAGCTCTCATCTAATAAATGTGATCTGTAGCCCCTCATTGGTTTCTGTCAGGGAGACAGGGTGAGGGGAAAAAACTTTGAAAGTGTGTCAACGTTTGAATTGGACTGCAATTAACTCATTCCCTGCAGTCACCACGCGTGAATACCAATTGCAAGCTAATTAAGCTTTGCACCCTGGCACACACGTAGAAATACACAGCCTTGCTTCCCTTATCCATCCATACAGACACATGTAGAGGGGTTAAAGAGTCAACGACTTCAATGATGAAAGTGATGATGGGAGATGATTACACATGCTTCCATGAGGCCACCAACTAATTACACACTCAAACAAATAGGCACACTTACGCTTTTGCTCCTATCACTGCTACTATCCAATCCTGTTATCATAACGTCTCCATTAAAATGAAACCATAGGATGCATCACCATGTGCAGCAGGTTTTATGCCACTGAATGGGTCTTTGTTGATTTGCAGTGTTGACGTGCATGTCTGTGGTTATGTATGTTCCTAGAAGAGCAATTGAGTGTATGTGTGTCTTCTCCAACTGGGTTGATTCCTTTGTTTAGGTTAGTTTGGGGTAATTAACAGTGGGAGTGGTGTCATGGCTTATTAGTCTTCCCCTAGATACATATAGCTGGGCCCATTACTTCCCCCTATTAGCCTGTTGAGCTAGCCTAATGGGATTTCCAGTGCAGGGGGGAGTAATTTAGCATGACACAGGCAAGTGATATGCTCATAAATATGTGCACATGCGAGTTGCCACACACATACTTTGAAACACACAGTGAAACCCTCTCTTTCACATGTTGAATAGATAGACCAAATCACCGGTGCTTCATTACTGTTAAACACACACAATCACACTTGCACATATGAACATACAGTTTACACCCTAATGATAATTTACAGTCCTACACTGTTTGAAGAAAAAAAAAAACATTGTAATCTTCAAAAGCATTTATACTAAAAATTATTCATGTGAACCCGTGCTTACACATTTATTGGTGCTGGCCCTTAGAAGCTACACTTCTAATTTTTATATTGGAGGGTTTCCTGTTTCCTTGCCCTCTTAGCAAAACACACACAGCATGTAAGGTGTTGCTGACCGACTGAGAGTGGAAGTTGCACCATTGCTCTACTGTCCAAATGTTGGAGTTTCCCCACTGGTCTTTGCTCTTCCAAACTGAATCAGCAGTGTTGCCAACTTAACACCTTTGTCGCTTGATTCACTGACTTTTCAGATGTCTTTTCCAACATCTAGCACCAAGTCTAGCAGGGCTTTGGACAAACAAGTAAAAGAGAATTGCCAGTATTGTCCTGCAAACATGAGGTTGTGTTTCCGCTCTGCTGCCTTGCATTGAAAGAATTTGTTACTTTCCCTTTGAGGGATCAGATCAGACGTAGTTATAAAATAATTTTACCAGCAGCAGAGCAGTAGTTAGGAAAGAGCTTTGAAATAAGTGCTGGTAATATATAGTCTTTTCAGAAACAGACAAACATGTAAATGAGAGGAGCCTGGCAATAGCAAGGGGTCTCCCAAAATGGGGAGAGTCAGTCTGATTACAGAAAGGAAGATTCCAGGTGAACAACTGTAGTCATGTGATGTCCTTAAACTCTCCTCCTAAAAGTGGGATGACATAACAGAACACCTGCCCCAGGTGCCACTGATACTTGGTGGAAGTTTTGCAAGCAAATGAAAGTCTGTACAGATCAAAAGGTTTACCATCACCATCAGTACTCATCTCTTTCCTTAGTGCTGAACGCTACAGAGGGTGAATGGATTGGTTTATAAAATTGGTCTTATGCTACACTGACCAAAATTATGAATTTATGTTAGGAGTTTTTTTTTTAAACGGTGCTTGAAAATGATGAATTGTGATGGAGAAATGCTCAAAAGTGCCAAAAAAAGATTTAAATCTGTCTTGACAGTCATGGACTGAGCAATATGTTATGAAGAAATAGAGAAAATAGAAAAAGAGATCTGAAAGTTATCTGACAAATGTGTCTATAAGAGATTGACACACGCACAAACACACACAGAGTCACGGGCTGTCAAGTATAGCAAGGAAAGACACCAGGGTAGCACTTTGTGTCAGCACTTTTTAGTTTCTGTTCAGGGTCTCCTCAACTGATGCTTCTCAATAAAACATCCACCAGTTTTCTGCCTATTAAAGAAATCTACAGGAGTAAATTAGTTCTTAATGCCTTGCTCAAGGGCACCTCGTTTTAGTCGTGCTTCCAATCACAGTACCTTCGCTATAGATTCAACAGTGTGTGTTTGTTGAGAAAGGAAGCAGCAGAGAAACTCCTCCTGTGTTGTCTTGTTCAGCAGAGCTGTCTAACAAAGGTAGTAAAGATGTCAGAGGCTGATATACTCTGGCATTCATACATTTATTGATCTCATCATTAAATCTTCATCACTGTGTGCGTGTGTGTGTATGGATGTATATGTTAGTGTGTTTGAGTGAGTGTGCATGTATCAGTTACTCTTGTTTTACTACATTACTCTTTCCCTACTTGCTAAAAGCTGATCACAACAATGATGTCATACTTAATAGGTGGCCAAAAGCCCTGTAACAACACTTTGATGATTATATGTGTATACGGTGCACGTCGATGTGTGTCATCAATTATTTCCTAACCTTGTACATGCAGCAGAGTGATAAAGAAGCAATAATTTAAAATGTTACAAAGTAAGCATGTTTGATTGCACTGTGATTTTAAAAGTGGTCTCTGTTGAGCCAGAGGTCACAGATTTACTTTAGCGATTACTGTAAAACACAGTTGCCAGACCTATGCTCAGAGTCAGGAAACAAGTATAAGTCAATTGGTCGTCTTCACAACACCATTCATGTGTATGCGTTTTAATTTTTGCCCGTGTGTGTGTTTTTGTGTGTAGGGCTCAGCGGTGGCTGTGAGTGTACAGGGTGATGGAAAGCGACGCTACAATGACGGACAGTGGCACAACATTATAGCAACAAGGCGAGGTGCCGTGGGAACACTCCTTGTAAACAATCAATACAAAGGTAACTCTTCTCATGTTCAGATTGACCACGTCTGTGTGTAATCTCTCTGTGAGAACATAAATAAGAGCAAATCTGTGTTCGACTGTTCATTTGAGGATTTGCAATCGTGCGTGTGAATAGTGTGAGACAGACAAATTATGTGTGTGGATGTGAGTTCCTATGTATGTAAATCCCCCAGCTCTGCATGGATGTCTGAGCCAGGTTAATCCCAGCCATTCTGTGTCTGATGAGAAAAATACTGTTACATACACAGAAACACACTAATGTGCCCTAGTTGCTCCTAAAATATGTCTTCAAACACTTTCTTTCCTTGTACATAAATATGGATAGTGACTAAAAGAGCAAAACCCTTCTCACACTCAGTCTTTCTGTTCTGTTCTGTTCTTTACCTTGTCTCTCTTATGTTGTATTTTCCTTTATTCAAGTATGCCCCATCCCATGTTTGTGCTTGAATGAACCCTTGTATTTGTACTCTACTCTTTTTTCTTTGCTCTACTACATTTATGTGTAAAACCTTCATCCTTACCATCAGGAAGTGCTTCAGCTTCCAGCGGCAGCACCATCATTGGTGAGAACACGGGGGTATTTGTTGGAGGACTTCCTGAAGACTTCACAGTGCTTAGACAGGATTCAGGTAAATCCATTTCCACTCACTCCCCTTTTGATAACTTATATTTATAATCTCTAACTTAGACTGATTTGATCATTTTTGGTTATTGAGCGCAGTTTAGCTATCACGTATTTTTTTCTACATAATTGTATCTCCGCAATGGCACTTGGCCAGAAATTTATGTTTATGGCATTAATTTTTGTCCGTCTTACCAGGTGATGCCCGACTGGTTCGACAGAGTTTCTCTGGATGCCTCAAAGACGTGAGTTTTAAAGTGACTGACAGTCCCTCGGAAGAATGGAGCTCTCTGGACTGGGCAAAAGCCACAAAGAAGGTGGCAGTGTATGAAAACTGGGAGGGATGTCCTGTTCAGACGGTGGCTGGAGCCCATTTTCTGGGTCATGGTAGGATCTCATTGATTGTTGCTGATGATGGTTGGATGATGTTTTGTTTTTGTTTTTTTTTTATTTCCTTCATTGTTTCAAAAGGACAAAACACATTAACATAATGTTCTTGCTCACTGCCAAGATTTATATTTATTTATGCTGTGGTACAGAAACATGACTATAGGCAATAGAGTATTAACATTGCAGAGGAGAAGACAACCTCTGTGTTGTGTATAAGTCATAAGAAAGCTGTGTTCAGATACAACTTTAACTTAATTGTTAGTGCTCCTAATACACTGGCAACTCTGTATATCTTAATAAGATGCTTGCTGGAGCTATTTGTGGTAATGAGGTTGTTGCTTCATGTTGATAAAAATGATTATGATGTTCATCAGTGTAAGTTTCCTCCATTATTGCTTTATAAAAGGGCCTGCTCCTCTAATCTGTTATATGTTATATGACTCCAAAAACATATTTTTACAGGTTCCCAATTAAGCAAAAAAAAAAAAAAACAACTTTCTTTTTAAAGCCTAGAGCCTTTTCATAAAATGGCACATTGTTAGTAATTATTTCCTCCTTGTCTCAGGTTACCTGGAGCTGGCCAGAAAGGTATTCAGTGGAGGACAGGACTTTCACATCTCCATGGATTTCAGAACAGACCAGCTGAATGCACTTTTATTCTTTTCATACAACACACAAACTGAAGACTTCATACTGGTAAGGAGCAGAGACGTTGTTTAAAATCATTGTTCAAATACTGCAAACACACAAATCGAAGTTGAGAAGCACATGACAAAGCATCAGCTCCTGATGTTCTGTTTATTGGTGTGTGTGTTAAGGTGGAGCTGGAGGCTGGTCTCCTGTCCTTCATTCTTGCTTCTGAAGGTCATGTGACTGAACTGAGCATGTGGGTGGGGCTCAGCTACTGCGATGGAGACTGGAAACAGTTGTCTTTCGCAAAACGCGGCTCACTCATCTCTGCTTCAGTCAATGACTGGGCAGAGGAGGCAAGGGGGGGAGGAGCAGGGAGGTTGAGAGTTGACTCCCCTTTGTACTTGGGGGGTGTGCCAGTGGACCTCGTGCATCCTGCTCTGGACAGCCGAAGTCACAAACACGGTGAGATGCATGTATGCACATAGGCAGTATCAACAAATAAATGTAAAACCAGTCCAAATGAATGACAAAGGTCTACAAGAAGCAGTAATGACAAAGCACCTTTTTGATGAGTGCAGGGTATGCTACAGTGTAAAATAGCAACAAGCATATCACTAAGTGTACTTTTCACACTTTTTTATTCTTCTTTCCCCTCTCTGTCTTCTACCCTCTACCCACCCCTGTCCTTTTTCACAGGCCTAGGAGGTTGCATAAGGGATCTGAGTATAAGAACTGAAAAAAACCCTTCTACCAGTCAAAGTATAAATCTCTCTGTTGCCTCCCGCCGCTCTGTCAGAGTCTACTTAGATGGCTGCCCCACCGCCGAAAGCCGGTTCAACTGCAGAGGAAATGATTCGGTGTTGGTGTATAGTGGGAGAAAGACACAAGCCATAGATTACAGTTTACAGCCTTTCACTGGTAACTATGCACAGTATGCATGTACATAACTACTCTTACACAAAGACCACTTAAGAAGGAAGTTTGAAAGTTAGTCTTCTGTGATGATAGCGTTTCAGTTACAGACCTTTGTCAGACAGAGAGATTTAATGTGTAAAACTTAGTGTCCAAAATATCTTGATGGAAACATGAAAAATCTTTACTCATCACTCAGATTCCAACACATTAAACCAGTGCTGTAATAAGTAAATATAAAATAAGTAATATCAGTGACATGTCAACAACTACTAAGATGCATCTCTTTGTGCATATGTCTCAAACATTTTTTCTCAATGTAAGAATCTTCATCTTCCCTATCCCATCCCCACCCCCTCTTCTCTCATGTTGAAACACACACGTACACTTTTCAAGAGTACTTGTACAGGTTTGTGGCCTTGGCTGCAGGAGGCTGGGCAGCAGGACCTTGGCAGAGAGGACGCAGCCGAGGCAGAGGTAAGAACAGAACATGTGATGATGATAATGATGATGATGATGATCGTTACGATTATGATGATAATGATGACGATATACTAACAATACACTCTCATATACACACCTCTCTCACACAAGTCCAAATGATGCAGCATAGTACACATTTTATACAGTATCTTGTATAGTATCTTCCTCACTTTCTATCCGCCCTCTATCTCACACACTCTAATAGCATGAGATAATGATAAGACCCTTAAGCCCAAAGGAGAGTTAAAGCCCCTGATACTGTGTGTGCTCCTCTTTACATGTAATATATGTTTGTGTGATCTGTTGTGTAATCTGTCCTGGAATTAGCATTTCATTTACAAAGGAACATACATATACAGTATAGTTGATTTTACTGATTAACTGAAATGAGAAACTTCATCAACTCAGAAGCATTTTGACACAGTCAACAGGGGGAAAAATTCCCAGTGGTTGACAATATAGTGTTTTTTTTTTTTTGTTCCTAACAGACTTTGGATGTAAAAGTTCTGCTATCTTGTACAGTATCTGAGACTTATCCAAAGCCAGTGATATTACACGTGCCTGACAGTATGAGAGATTGATAAGGCCTCTATAAAGGGCATCACAGTAAAAGGCTGTTAACCCAGAATGGCCTGTGTGGTCCCTTGTGTAATATAAAGCTCCTCGTTAGTAGTGAACGATACACTGGTAGGTCTCAGTACACCATGCTATGACCAGGGAGAGGAGAGCAGCGGAGGGGAGAGAGGGAGGAAGTGCTAAAAACATAAAGAACTGAGGAGAAAAGAGGCAGATGAGGGACAAGGACTGTGAGGAAATGGGGGGAGAAGAGAGTCAAAGAAATGGGAGAAAAGGAAGAAAACTAAAAGTGAGAGAGGAGGAAAGATGCAAGGTAGGTGGCAATGAAGAGGTAAAAGGGATGAAATTAGTACGATGTAATAATCACTGAAGTGGAGAAGGAAGGTGAGAAAGTCGTATTGAAAAAGGAAGTTAATGACTGACAGAAGAACACTTAAGAGGTGAACGATAAATGGAACATACAAACTGTTTTCTGCACGACAATATCTGCATTTCTATTTTCCCCTTTTTGGCAGTTTTAAGGATTTAATACTGACAACCAGCTGACTTCTGGGCTAAGTACAGGTTCAGTATGGTAGAGGTGGCTTTGAAGAAAAATGGAAGTATGGATAGAGACAGAATGGAAGTGGTTGTGAGGTAGTGAGACAGAGAGGGAGGGGGGAAAGGAGATGGACCATCATGAACTACAGGGGGTGTCAAAGAGAGAAAGAAGGGGAGTGCTATCGAGAGGGAGGGAGGCTGATTGCTGTGAAATATTGCCCAGAATGAATGGCTGGCTGTATTAAATCAGTGCTGAAAAAGTTACTACTCTCATAAATACTATTTATGCTAATGGTGAGGTATGATTTACTGGGCCTATTAAAACACGGAGAGACGGGGGATGCTTTTTCTTTAACCTCATGTTCTCCCGACCTGTTGTTTTGCTTTTTTCTTTTATATTCTTTGGTTCTTCTCGTTCTTTTGTCTTTGATTCTCTTACTTGCTTCATTATATATTGCCTTGTTTAATTACTGTATGTGGTTGTTTATTTATTTTCCTGCTCATAGTTCTGTATCTCTCTCTGCCTTGATTCAAAGTAATCTGCTCCTGTCATGTTGACCGATTTTGCTCCTCTCTGACTCTAGTACCCAGGGTTGTGGCACCTCCTACCTCACTGCAGAGCTTCAATGGCTTCAGTGCCAGGGTGAGCTGGGTGCCACCCACTGGTGACATCAGAGGGCCGATTGACAGATATGAGTTGAAGGCCTACAATAGAGACCGGCCAGATGCACCACCCATCAAGGCCGTTTACCTGGCCAATGGAAATTTCACAGGTAAAACAAAAATCTCTCCATTTCTGTTTTGTCTTTTTTAGTTAGTTAGTTTTTGTGTCCGAGTCTCGTGCAAAGCATGCCGCGCCACCGGAAGTACGTCATCTGTCTGCATAGATACTTATTAAATCTGAATCTTCCTTAGTAACAGCGAGGTAAACATCACATGACAAATTTAACTTAACTTGCCTTTGTTGTCATATTAAACTTATTGCAGCTGTTCCCTGCATCAACTTGTGCGGCCACGATGGCCCTTAGTGAAAACACATTCACACTGCCTTCTGCACTCACTTTACCTCTATTTCTCATACAAACACAAACACATACACACTGTCCCAGGCAACCCTGTTAATGTCTCCTTGGCAAGTCCCCAGCTTTAGGAGACTGTCTCCATTTGGAACAAGACACTCAGGACTACCCCAATGATGTCATACCCTGGCATCGCTCCTTTTCTCTCTCTCTCTCTCTCTCTGTTGCTCACTTTTCGATCTTTCCTCACTTCATCTTTTACGATGATGATGATGTGTGCGTCCACTGCTGCTATTCGTCCCTCCTCTCATCCGCTCTGCCATGTCTCCAGGCAAATATGAAGATGAGCTCTCCGTCTCCGTCTTTCTCAGTGTCTCTCTCACTGCTCCCCATTCCCTCCCTCTCTCTTTGCCAGACATTAAGTCCACCGTGATAAGGCTTCTTGTTAATTTATGATGGCCTCGACACCTGACTGCAGAATTACACCAACGGCTAAAAAACACAGAAAGCAAATGAGGGTGTAATGGCAGCGGAGTGGGGCCCTGGCCCTTAATTGAATTAAAAGACATGGGTAGGAGAGAGAGAGAGAGAGAGAGAGAGAGAGAGCAAGGCAAGTACAGGGTGACTGGACACAGAGCGTGAGGAGAGTTGGAGGGGGTGGAAGAGAAGAGAGGGGAGTGACTTAGGAAATATAGAAAGGAGTTGAAAGGGCCGAGACGGCTAGGACGAAAAACATCAGAGAGACGTCTGAAGCTTTACAATTAGAATGGACTTGCTTTGTTTGCCAGATGCAGTAAATTTGCTTAGCAACAGTGGAGCATAGAAACAAGTAAAGCATTTAAATCGCCCAATTGGAGCAGTTTGATACGTACTTCAATAACAACAGGTTCTACAGTAACACGCACGAAAGGAGACTCTAAAAGACGTTTAGCCTGGCAGGGCACAGTTGTCATTAAGGAAGGTGAACGTATCGGCTATGTTGGAACTGCTTACTATTTATATTCTCAAGTACAGTTGAAGCAAAGATGATGCCTCACTAGTTTACCTCAGTAAGAGGGTATCGCCCAAAGGTACTTTGTTTTGGGGACCAAGGTCCCTCTGTCCGTGTTTTTTGTGTCATTTGTATGTCTCATTCCCTCTGCAACATTTTCATGCTCTCCTCCTCTCCAGGTTTGTTGTCAGGTCTTACACCAGCCACCAGATACATCGTCACTGTGAGCGCCTGCACTCCTATTGGCTGCACTGAGAGTCTTCGTCAAGACAGTGGTGACAATAATGATTTAAGATTGAGCCTCACAACCCCGCAGGAAGGTGAGGCTGTAAGCACAAACAAAGACACACATTCATACACTCAAGCACAAAAGTTCTGTCCTTCTCTTTCCCTCACCAGGAGCATAAATTTATGATTGAGAGTTTTAGCTCTTAAGAAGGGGGAAGTGGAGCAACAAGACAAGAAACAGGGATAAGTTGGATTGGGATAAATAGGAGGAGTGATAGGAGAAAAAAAATATGACTGGATAGGGCAAGATGCAAAATGACAAAAGAATGAAGCATCTTGCAAGTGAGTTAAAGGCAGATAGCACAGAGTAACATTTTACATTTTTCCTTTCCGGGAGGTCGTGGAAAGAAGAAGAGGAAGAGGAAAAAAAAGATTTTTCTTCATATGTTAGTCACTACATTAATCTATGTTGGACTAACTGGCCTTGTTGGGAAGATAATGTGACGGCAGGGGTCAGTGCAGAGACAGCAAAAATCAATCTGAAGTAAAAGAAAAAAAAAACAGATTACTGTATTGATTCTCACTGAGCGCAGAGTTAAGACACTAGACCGTGTTAGGAAGACTGGAGGTAGAACTTATTACTAATTTATTTATTTATTTAACACAAATGCATCGCTTCTCCAAAAGCACTTTCTTCATCTTATGTTGGAGATCTATGAGAAGAAAAAGTTCTGCTAGCTTGTCAACAGTAATTAAATTAAAATTTTAATAACATTCAGAATATCCTAAGCATCTGTGACATATCATGCAATAGAAATGTTGTTTTATATAATAATATTGCAATGTTGATGCTATCTGTTATATTTTTGTACTAGTATTGACTTATATATAAAAATACAATAATTTCAACATTCAGTGTCACAAGTTTCCAAACACTGTATTTAATATAACATATACCTTAGCAATGGAATATTTTCCTTTCAGCTCCAGATGCTGTCTCTCCTCCAGCTGCAGTCTCATCCCCCTCAGCACTGTATATAACCTGGGAACCTCCTGCAAGGTAAAGACCACTTCTGCTCTCACATTAGACCAAATGTGTATGTTGTTTCATTGTCATGTTCATATTTAAGTTGTAAGTTGCTACATAAGCTAGTACACCTCTGATATTCAGTTATAAGGCCTTGGACAACATGTTCAAGTTTGAACAGATTCTTTTGTAACCTGCTGCTTTAACAGTAAAGGCAGCAGCTTAGTTAACTGAATTATACATACAATAAACATGTTATATAATTACTACAGTTTTTTCTGCTTTTATTCGCATTCCATATTTTTTCACCTAAAATAAACATTTCATAAATAAAGACAATAGATTTGCACATCAAGATGGGACATGTTAAATATAACATAATAATATTCCCCTTATTTCTTTTTTGTTCCAATGATAGGCCCAATGGAGGCATTACAGAGTACCTCCTCTATCACAACAACCAAATGGTCTACAGGGGGCAAGACAGACAGCACAACATCACTGGTAAAAAGGAGAGAGCGTGTGTATTAAGTGTGTGCGTGCTGCAGCGTAGCTGTGACTGTGGACGGATGGGGCCTCAGTGTAAAGTGAAGGGGAAGAGTGAAGAAAAGCAAAATGGAGTGGGGGATTAGCATTTGAAAGAGGAAAGAGCATCTCAGTCCTTACCAAGGGAATACCACTTTGAAAAAGAGCACTAAACACTCCCACACTCGCGCACACACACACACAAACAAGAAAATGAAGCAGCAGAGAAACAAAGCACACTAAACGTCAGTGCACATGCATACACACAATTTGCTTTGAAAGCTTTCACTAAGGAGAGTTAAAGAAGGTATGAAACACATGTCATACCAGTGAGACTACAGTGGCGCACCACATTGCAAATAGATACACACTCAGTGAGATACACAAACACAAGCATACATGTGCAAACATGCAGTATACAGGGATGTACACAAAGTCGCATGCACAGCAGAGTCATCCTTTTATATGCGCAGAATAGATTATCACTCATCTTGATTTCACGCACACACACTTACACACACATTTACATGGTTGGCAAAACATCACACTGCCCAACAGTGTATGCGTGTGTCTTTGTAAGTTAATGAAGGCATGAGAGCACATATCATCCATGCTGGGTTAATAATGCTAAGTGTCTGATGTTCACAGTGATTGGAAGGATTATGGATGTAGTAATTATACGGTATGTGCAAGAATAGATTGTGTTACAGGGAGTGAGACTGCAACAGTGGGACAGATGGAGAATAGTTTTGAAGCAGTGACAGATTTAGACACTGTAAAAGAGGAGGGTGGGGAGTTCAGGAGTCAGGGTGAAATGACAATAACAAGGTGTGAGAGTTAAGTTTATGATATAATCCAAGGTTTGTTTTATAAATCTGAATTCTCACCTGTTTATTCATCTAGTGTTTTTGTTTCAGGTCTTGGTGTCTACTCCACTCATGTCTTACAACTGAGTGCATGCACGTCAGTGGGCTGCACCAACAGTTCACAAGTTACAATGGTGACCTCTCAGCTTCCTCCCGGGCCACTCCAAGCACCAAATCTTACTCTGCTAGACTCGCGGACTATTCTGATTGAGTAAGTGCAGTGGATACACATACTCCTTCACAGCTCTCATCAGTAGGTAATTGTGTGAGGGCCATACAAAGTGGTAGGAGACACAAGCATATGCTTACAGTACTTTCACTTAGTGTGTATAAAGCTGTGAGACACAGCACACAGTTGTGAATGCTGTCTTATCACTACACACAGACCCAACCTTGTTTTTAGGGACAAATTAAAATGCAACTAGAAATATGTGGATGGAAGTGCACCATCCACTGTTTTTTATTTACTTGGTATTTACTCACTCACAGTTGCGCAAGAGAAAGTTAATTTTTGATTATCACCCAAAAGGACAGGATATATAAAAAAAATCCAATTATATTGTAGCTTTTCATTTTTATTTCATATGCAGTGTCTCTATAAAATACAAAGAAAGAGACAGGTTGAGAGAGGAAAGGTGACCTTCTGCATAATATTTCCCTGCATTTGACCTTTCACCTGAAGTGGGAGGGGACAGAGGAAGATAGATCTCTGCACTTTTCCTATCAGGTTCATGTGCAAACGTTTCTCTGTTTGTGTGTGTGTGTGTGTGTGAGAGAGAGAGAGAGAGAGAGAGAGAGAGTTTGTGTGTGAAGCAAGAGTCAATCTGCGTGAAAGCCATTAGTGTCCTGACTGTCACTTACAGTGGGACTCACCACAGGAGGGCACAGTGCCACTCATAGATGCACACACACATACGCACGTATACACAAGCATAACCACACACTTGAACAATGGACAGGGAGGGTGAGAGGATGGAGAAGGAGTGAACTGAAGGCACCCACTGTGTGAGATGGGAATGATGATTTTGTTTGGTTAAGATGTGATGATCATTAGTCATGCTTAGATCATCTTTGATTAGTCGTGTGCATCTACAAGCACACTCACACACAGTGCATACTGTATATGTTAGTGTATTGATTTATAGAGAAAATGCATTCATTATTTCTTTTCCTTTATAAATCTGTTCAGAATAATTGAAAATAAGAAATTAATAACAGCACTGATAGAGGAGCTCATTTATTCAGTTTCAGTTAGGTCTCATAACTAACGGCCTCTAAAACAAGAAGGCACAGAATAATTTGAAGTGGATGCAGTGGTAAAATTTATTGAAGAATCAAACAGAGGTGGAAGACCAACACTTTTGAACTAGCAGCTTTATTGGAATAGCTTATTATAAATTCATGATTAATTAATATTTTGGATGTACCCAGTGTGTGGGTTGTGTTCCTATATGCAGAAAAACAGAGTTTTCTTGGTGTATTTTTAAAAATAAAAACATGTAAAATATTTTTCACAAAGTCTTAATTTGTATATAATACAAGTTATAATCATCTCAATCTAGAGTTGGCTTAATGACCACAACGTCAGAGGGTTCAGCACATAACACAAATACTTCGTAAAGATCAATGGCTTCGGTTCACCAAAATGTACAAAAAGAAATTTGTCAGATTCAGGATCAAAATTCTGGAGATGAGACACTGATATTTATTAATGGTTTCACTACTGAGGAGGCAACATGCAGAGGTAAACAGCAGCATTTTGTTCTCAGTTTTAGCCACATGGATAAAAAGTCACTGGCCAATATTTCTCTAATCAGCCGCATAATGAACCAAAACCTCTTTGAGGTTGAGTATCCTTGACCGGCCAGGTCAGTCACCTGTTCAGTCTGAGGTGTATTCATCTTACTGAAGACTAAAGATGCTCCAGCAAGCATAAGGGAGAGTATCACCAGGGAAGTGACTGCTGATTTCTGTGGGTCGACATCAGGCAGTCATTGAGCACAAAATATCAAATATCATCTGAATGTCCAGTTACTTTTGAAACTGTAACAATTGGGCACATTGTGTTAAAAATTCATTAAAATACTTATTTTATTTAAAATTGAATGTGCAGAGGCTCAGAGCTTGTGGAATAAAAATGTGTAACTGTCTGAATGCTTTCAGTGTGGACTGCATATATTTACCAGGTGTGGGAAGGCTGCATATTGCCTTGTTAGCACATTGGTAATAGGCAGAGGTTGAGAGATCATACTTGGTCAATACCTCTCTATTTTATCTGTGAGAAAAGCTTAGAAAGACAGAAAGATGGAGAGAGGAACTGTGAGAAAATGTGAAGACAGTCGGACCAGAGAGTGGAAGACAGAAAGACGAAGAGCAAGTTTTAGAGGAAAGAAAGGAAGGAAATGTAGGAAATATTTAAAAAAGGAAGTGAGACAGAGTATGAATGTGTATTGGGGGTGAGAAACTGTGAGAAAGGTTGTGGTAGGCTGAAGCATCTAAACAAAACAATATCAGCAGATTTACTCCCTGCCCTCACCTAACACCACCTGACACAAACACATTCATACACACAAGCAGACTCAGCTGCAAAGGTACCACACTGTCAGACACATGTGCGGTCACAACAAAGAAAACCTGATGGGACATGGCATGCTCAAAACAGCTGCAGAATTCACTTTAGGACAATTGGTCAATGTATAATAATGTGCTATTGATAATCACTTGATGGTGCAAATGTGTTTTTATGAGTGTGCAGTGTGGACAGTTTGACACTTCATAGACGATGATTTGATTTTAACCTTGTGCATCTCAAAAAGCCTGGTTATAAATTTAACGTGCTGAAAAAGCCACCGTCTCATTTCATGATACACTTTTAAACCAGTGGTATTCTAAAACCATTACCACAGTGAATTATGACACAGATTATTACAACTCCCCTTTGATTTAGTTTTTCAAAAGTAGACATACATCACACTGCCAATCGACAGCATATAAATCTTATCATAAATGTGATAGATTAGCCACAGTGGCTAATTGTGTGCTAACACACACTCATCAGTCACTCAAAAGCTGGCTTTTAATGGGAGGAACCACGAAAGGAATCCATCACTTTTTCAAATGGACTCCCAATGCTACCATGCCAGGAGGGTTGTGTTTCTCTCTGGGATTTAAGAGAATTGCCGACTATTTTTGCTCATTTATTTAGGGATTATTTATGTG
>OMNW01035635.1:7012-18321 GCA_900303245.1 Selene dorsalis
TAGTCATTGCTGATTCACAAGCGGCTGGCTGGCTTCCACACAGCCACTCACTGTGCTGCCTGTCAAACACACAGGCAGCCAGCACCTGGAGGTGTGTGACTGTGTGTATGTGTGAGTGTGTGTGTGTGTGTGAGGGTGTGTGTGTGTGGGGGGGTTGGTGTGTGTGTGTGTGTGTGTCTGTGTGTGTGTGTGTGTGTGTGTGTGTGTGTGTGTGTGTGTGTGTGTGTGTGTGGAGCCTTGCAGGCTTTTTGGCTGCTGTGTTCTCCTGGATGAAGCCAGTGGAAAGCTGAGGTCTGGATGACTTACTTATTTAGGAAAAATCTCCCAAAGATGGCCAGTATGCTGCTGTGTTGTCACATAGTTGTGTGTGTGTGTGTGTGTGTGTGTGTGTGAGTGCCTATAGGTATCCTAGCCAGTAGTCTCAGTAGCAGCAGTATATTTCATCTTGGAGAGTCATTTTTCCTAACAGCCTTTAAAGTTATTCTGCTGCTAGTAAAGCTTCAGCAGACAGTCCGTCGGTTCAGTCCCAGGTGGAGACACTCACCAAAGGGTTAAATGCTCTACCAGAGACATTTCACAAACACACACGCACACACACTCACACTCATATGGTGAGTTAGCCACAGTCATGAGGTCCCTGATTAAGTCTGAATTCACTTTAAAGCATATTTAATTAAACTAACTGGATTTCAGAGACCCCACCACCAAATAGAGTTTCAGACTCTATTTTCTTTCAGGATCCATCTAGAGTCTTCGGGTGCTCTCTCCTTTTAGAAAAACAAGTCAATAGCTGGTTTCAAATCGTTACTGCCCAATTAAAACCATGAAGGATTAAATTATCCCTTTATGGGTTGAGAACATTTTTTTTCCACTTTTCAGTTAAAAAAAACACTTAAAAACATATTGGATTGTTTGGAAACCACCTTCTCACAAAATACAAACAGGGCAGTTTTACTCTTACTCTAACCCTAACCCTGACCCTAACTCCTAACCCTTTTATTTCTACAGAACATTTAGAAAAAAGTCTGAACCAGGGAGGGTTTTAAAAGATTTCACATTTGATTTGAACAGCTATGTGATGGTCTTACCCAGAATATGAGGTTGTGTGTGTGCTAGGCTTCAGTCAACAAAGACTGATGGACATCACAGCTTTTCAAGTCAATATAGTGCAGCACACTGTGCACAAAATGTAGCAGAGTTTCCAGTGCCTGCTTTATTGACAGCAGTGAATGAACTATGATGGTGTCAGAGGTTTGGCTGCTGCCATTGTGTGCTCCCTGTGTAACAGTAGCCGACCCATACGTTACTGACAGTGTCCGCTTGGCCCGCAGCGCTCTCAATTGTGATTAGTGAGCCGCTGATGCTGACATGAATCTTGGCCTCTAGACCCACACTCTCACACACACAGACATGAAGTGTACACACAAACACAGATTTTGCTGGGGCTTGGCAGTTAGTTATGTGATCTGCAGCATGAACCATGGGATTGAATGAATGCGAGCCTCGAGCGTTCAGGTGTGCGCATTTGTAGATGGGTGAGGTCAGAGAGTGTGTTTCATGTGTGTGTTTAAAGCAGCACAAGTACAATGAAATCAAGTTAATCCAGACACTTTTTTACATCAGGCTCAGTAGTGGTCCACACTGCTGTGTTCATGCCATACCAGTAAAAGCCACCTTGACTTCAATGAACCACAAAGAATGAACCTATTGTAGCTTGTTAACTCTGCTGTATCATCCACTTTGACATCACAAAGGATGGGTGATTTTCAGACAGCTGTCAATAGTAGAAATATGTACTTTAAAAGAATATATATATTTTGTGTTAGCTAACAAGGTTTCTTAAAGCCAGATGCAGAAGTTTGGACCACTGTTCTCTTTCAACTTGATATAGTAGGATATAAATCAATATCCTGAACTTAAGTGTATTTGTCATAGACAAGTAACACAGAATTAAGAGGGAACACCAGATAAACTAGTTAGGATGTTATAATCTAACTAGTAGTGATAGGTTAAGTTAAGATACTTTTATTTAAATGTATGGGAAAAAACAAGGACATTTTTTAAGCTGTTTGAGACATTTTTCATGTTATGTCTGCTTCAAATTGGTTTTACTGACATGACAGATGAGTACTTTCAGTACACTAATCAGATGAAGATGATCAGTGATAAAAATTGAATAATATCCAAGTATCAACCATGTAGAATAGAAGTAACAGTAACTAAAGTAATCAAATATATTTCAATTCATGACAATTCAGGACATATGCCACTAATGTAATCACTCTATTGTTTCTCTTTTGTGTGACAACAGTTTATATATTTTCCAGCTCATGCTGCAGGCAGCTTTTTTCCCCACATGGACTGTTTCTGACAATCAGAGACATGGATGAAATCAGGATATACGCTATATTGTTAAGTTTTTCAAAGAAAAACCTCCCTCAAATCCTTGTATTTCTCACAGTTCAGTAGGATGTGTGATTCTGTGTCAACATAGGCCTGCTCTGCCTGTGGAAGGCCTGGTTCATTGGTCAGGTTGTTTCCACTTACTTAGTCTGGTGGTCAGGTAGTCTGCTGTCATGTGCTCTCTCTTCATGGTTAAATAAGCCTCTAATCTATTTTGTGACTTGGTGGTTTTGTTCAAATATTAGATATAACCTTCTTTTTATTTTGAGAAGCTTGTGTTGGGCAGATTGTGTTTGGTGTCTGTCCACACGCTCTGCTCACAAACACCAGAGCTCCAGGATCAGCTGGCAGAGGGGTCTGTTGTTCTTTGCTTTGGACACTCATCTTTTGTTCTTATCTTTGTAAATATCTGTCTCACAGTTTGCTTTTGGATCTTTCAAACTTTGAATCCTCAACTTGATTGTTTCTGCGTGACTGATCTCTGTGTGTAGAGATTCAAAGTCACGAAGACTCATTAAATTGCACATTTGCAATGAAAATTCAAAATCTATTCGAGTTAAACAACAACTGGTTTGTTTGCCTTCAAAAAAAAAAAAACAGCTCCCATGACCTCCTATACACTCGGTTAGTGGTAAGCTCGGTAGCTACAGTAGTTCACCAAAGAGCCAGATGTTTTCAGACCACAGATGATTTCACTGTGGAGGTTAATGTGTCTGTGTATGTGTGCATTTGTGTATGTGCACTTCCACCTGTCACTGATTACCCCTCTCTTCTTCTTCTCTGTCTCTCTTTTAGCCCAATGTGACCTTCATCCGTGTTGCGTGTCTCTATTCAACATTCACGAAGAAGACAGAAGCAAAAAAAAAAACTGAAGGGGAGATTAAGAAGAAAGCACACAGACGCGCGAGGGAGGAGAAGAAAAACAAGTAAGAAAGTAAAAACAGAACAAAGGGTGGAGAAGAAAAACAGCAGCATCTTTTCTGCCTCCTCTGAAACCTTCCTCGGCAAACAGCACGACTGGCAGAGTGAATCAGAGGAGGAGAAGAGAGGAAAGAAAGAGAGAGGTGTGGTGAAGCATGTAAAATGTGCAAAGAATCAAAAAAATAAAGTGGATACGAGGAGGGAAAAGGAAACCTTGCAAGGGCGGGGGAGGGGTGAGTTGTCAAAACAGGATGTGGAAATTACAGACGTTTTCAGGTACTCCCAGAAAGAAATTATTTTGGTGCAAGACAAAGAGAAAGAGGAAGCAGAGGGAGCAGGAGTTCAGAAAAAAAGGAGAGGAGAGGGAAAGAAAAGGTTAAATTTGGGTAGGATATTGGATTTCAGATATCAGAGCATCGTGTTAACAAAGGTGCTGAGGTTGGGTGGGTGTGAGTGGGTGTGTGTATGTGTGTGTGGGGGGGGGCGGTACACACCTTTTTCCTGATTGTGTGAGTGAAAGTGCGATGGCCAGATTCAGCCTGAAGCACAAAAGTAGAAGAGAAAACAGAAGTGACCACGCACAGAATTACAAGTTCAGTTTTTTCAGGAATCATGAATTTTGTGACGTGTGATAAAGGGTGAGGTAATTTTTTCACTTTAAGTTTCCTTTACTCACTGAAATATATTGAGCTGACTAAAGTCAGTGGAGAAAAGTTGAGAGGCTGAGCCTTTAGTTATGACTCTGCGCTCACAGCACATTTTATGGCAGCTGGTGTTTTATAGCCTCTTGTCCTGGTTTTGCCTCTCAGGCGACAGGCAGCCCGGCCTAGTCTGACTGGAATACTTTTGTACCGTACCGTAGTTTTTTTCCTGCTCAGAGTTAGACGCAGAGATCAATACCAGCCTCACATCTATCAACATGAAGCTGGAGTCAGGTAGCAGTTAGCTTCACTTAACATGACGACTACAGAGAAACAGAAAAGAAAAGGTCCCGCCAGAACTTCCAAAGATGATTAAAGTAGTAAGAGGACATGTTCTTCATTATTCTAAATGAGATAATTGAATTGTAAAAGAAATAGCAGAGACTCAGTTGTGAATAAAGCAGCATTACCGTGGTCACACAATGTCACTGTCACTGACTGAAAATGAAATGTAGCTGTAGCTGTAAGGAGTGAATCATTTAACAACTGTAATGACGGCAGATAGTTCACAACAGACGCCGACTGCAGAGTTATTTGCATTCTCATAAAGATTTTGGGTTTTGGTTAGCAGACGGCAAAATTGTGGAGCATGGAGATAAAGGTGCTGAGGCTAAGCTGCAGCTAACACAGCTACTGTTCCCGCTCCAGCAAACTGAGGACACATCTCAGAAAACATGCACCCAAATGATAAGAACCAACCGTCAAATAATATCGCCTGTCTCCAGGTATGCAGACGTAGGAGTGATGTCAGTCTTCTCATGTTCCTCTTGACAACAGCAGATAGGACTTCTAAGAGCCCGTCCACATGGACACGGGTTTAAGTGAATCTGCATACGTTTTTTTATCGTTTTGGCGTTTCGTCCAGATGGAAACAGCGTTTTGGGGGGCAGTAACGGTATTTTTTGGAAACAGGTCCCAGAGTGGCAAAATCTCAAAAAGCATTTTCGTGTACACATCCAAAACAGATCTTTTGTGAAAAAATGATGTCATACCCCCCACCACTCACAACCTGTAACCTGAGCCACACTGCTAGATGTATACAGTCTATGGACGTAACATGATGTAACAGAACAACAACAACAACAACAAACGACTACTGTCGGGTCCCTCGGCTGAAACGTGTCCGTTAAATCATCATCGTCATATTTGCACTGACACGACTCCCTGTCAACATTTAATCAAATGTTTAGAGTTTGAATACAGTGGAATAGATTTCTGTCTTCTTCTCTGTTTTTGGTGTTTATGTGTGGCAGGGTTACAGCGCCACACAAGCTCCACACAGGCCTGGTATATGTACTTTCAACGTTTTGAGTCGTTTTCAGTGGATGCGTGTCTACGCAGATATTTCTCGAAACAATGGTCATGTTTACGGGAAACTTTTTCAAAACAAACAAATGTTCTGTTCTGTGTGGACAAGGCCAAAGAAGCCCACAGTGGTTATAAATAAAACACCACTTACCATTCTTACATTTCAAAGTACATCTTACGCCCAACCAACGAGTGTAGCTTTAGATTTTCTTATGTTTCAGTTAGATCCATAGTCACTGAAAAAGCACACAATCATTAGTGTCAGTTGATGGCTCACACACAGTCTGCAGCTCTCTGTTGTCCTGCTACATCAGAGAGCTACATCCATCCTGACCTATGACATCTGAGGTCTTTCAGGCTAAAATAACAGATAGGTAGCAGGTGTAATATCCTGGTCCAGTGATCACAATGTGGTTCAAGTCACCATTCACCAATTTACCCGCCACCCTTGTTCCCTTTAGATCCATATAACAAAACGTCCCACTGTCTTTTCATGCAGTGAAGGGCAAATGGCATACTGCTACTGTTCAAAGAATCTGAGAAAAATAATTTTCTGCTTGACAGCGACTGAAAACTTTAGTGGTCACAGTTTAGGCATTAGCTTTGGTACTGTTTACATAGTGCTGACAAATTACAGAGGGAAGTACTTGAAGGGATGGCCTCACTGTTAAGAGTCACACGTCAGGAAGACAAAGTACCTCATGCTCAGTGATACTGCTGATTAAGACTGCGGTGCTGCAAACACAGAAACCTCAAATATCACTGCATATTGCGGGTGTTGAGCCAACTGGAAATGTTTGAAATTGAAGTCAGCACATTTATCTCTCAAACCACAACAGAACATTAAACCACCCCGATGAATGGATTACACATGATGAGAAAACATTCAACACCTCTTGAAACACACTGAGGCTCATACCTTCTATGCCAGTGGTTATGCCTATACCTTTGGGCTGAATTTAGGTTAGCTCAAAGACTCAAGACAGCCTTATTAAACTAATTTTTATTTAAAAAAAATAAAAAAAAAAAAGTGAAATGCTGTGCAGTCTTTTAGGGTATATGTGTCAGGTAGTGCAGGACTGGACCCAAGACATAGACTTCAGAGGAGCAGGTAAGTGAACAAAAGTTCTTTATTTTACTTTGCAAACAGACTCAGGGACAACAAGAGGAACACTGAAACACCAGGAACAGAGAACAGGCAAAGACTCAGGACTAACCACATGGATAAAAACAAATGAACCATCAAAAGACATTGGGAAACACAGAGGTTAAATACACAAGGGAGGACACAGGTGGTGCAATCAACACAGGTGAGACACATTAGGTAATCAAACAGGTGAGAAACTTGACAGGAAGACAGGGGTAGGACATAGACTTCAAAATAAAACAGGAAACAGCTAAACAGAGGAACACATGGAGGACGTGACAATATGCTTGACGATTATTTGCTGTTCCCTGCAGAATGACATCCTATACTCCTATACTCCCCTTTGGTTGGACACACCCAGGCAAGCTGTCTCCTCTTGCACCCACTTAGCTAGCACTGTTACGCTTAGATAATCAGCTGCAATTGTAACTTCATATTTAGCAATGACAGTGTCGATCTCCTGTTTTACCTCTCAGGAAGAGAGTGAATTAAGTGTATTTTCTGACATGTGGAGCTATATTTAAATTCAGATATTGGCTCTTCTAGCAAGTCCCATCTTACTAAATGTACTGCTGATGATCTTTTGTTTATTGCACAAGAATCCCATTAAATACCTCATTGTGGAAACAACTGTATATGTTAAGTCTTCCCTGATAAAGGCTGGAAAAAAATATGGCAAACAGCAGCTGTCCCCTTGATACAATTCTAAATTCATAAAAGTGCAGTGACTGGAGCCCAGCCAATTACGTTAATCAAAAGCTTTCAGTGGATTTATGGAAGCGCATTGTGTCTTCTGACAGCTACTAATGCAACACAGCACTCACTGCAGAGTCTTGCCTTAGAGCAGACCATCTCCAGCTGCTGTCAGGTAAAGCCCACGGCTCTCATAATGCGCTTCTTTTGTTCATTTGCATTGTATGCCTGATGGGATGAGACACAGGCAAGGACCTGGGTTTATGAAGCAAGTTGCTGAAATTAAGTGCTCAGCAGAAGTGCCTCTTAAAGGGTTAGACTGTGTGGTCTAATTGGCTTTTTAACATGGATGTAATGCTTTTAACAATTCCAAGCACTTGGGTGAATTTGGAAATGCAGCGACCAGCAGGTTAGTAAAGGTCAAATCTGATCTGCATCAACTGAGAGAAGCAAATGGGAAGAAAAGTGGTGACTGACTGACTTTCTGAATGTAGAGTTTCAATGCACAAACGAAATATTTCATTATTTTCAGTGGTGGAAGCAGTACAGAGATGGACTGCTTAAGTAAGTATCAGGTCAACAATCTATAAATACTCAATTCAAAATAAAAGTCCTTAATTTATTATTATCATCATCATCATCATCATCACTGTCATTAATAATAATGACAACAGCAACAACTTGCCGTGGAGTTAGCCAGCTATAGTGCTAACATAAATACATACACACATTGTATAGAAACATGCATTTGCAGTGCAGCCCAGTGCAGAACCATACACAAGGTAAATATTGCACATAGTGTGGCACATACAAGTAATTTAGTATGTTATAAAAAGGCAGCACAAAGGGCCATCCCTCATGCTGTAGCCTATAAGCCTGATGGATGTTTGCAACAGTTCATTCAGTAAAACAGGAAGTAAAAACAAATTAAATGAATACGACCAAATATATTTCCAAATGCTTTCATAAAAAGAGTGAGGAATATGAAGGGATTTAAGGAGTGAGAGGAGTTTCGTTAGGAATCATCATCTTTAGGTCAATAAATCACAGAGGTATTTAGGACCAAAGCCATTCAGTGCCTGAAAGGTGAGCAGTAAATTCTTAAAAATCAATTCTAGATCCAACAGGATGACAAGTGCAGGGATGATGAGATCATTCTCCAAGTAAATCAAGCAGCAGCTTTATAAATCAGGTGGTGGCGCTGGAGGGATCCCCTGCTGCAGTAAAGTTCAACAGTTGATAAAAAAAAGGGCCTCATATTAGAAATGGATCCATTATTTAGATTGAACAACATTTTTTAGATATTTTTTGGGCATGTTTGCCTTTAATTCATAGGACAGAAGAGAGAGACTTGGGGAATGACATGCAGTACAGATCGGCACAGTCGGGAATCAATCTGGTGATTACTGCATTGGGCATTGCCAACATGGGATATGTTCTTAACTACTCGACCACCATGCATCCTTAGATTGAACAACATTTCTCACTTTTCCTTTTAAACCAAGAATAGTGACAAAGATTGACCAAAGATTTCTTGCAGGCTTCTGAAAGAGGAGCTATGCAAGATGTTTACCTTCATTAAACAGCTTTGAAATAACTGTGATGGTTAGATAAATGACTTGTAACTTGTTACAGGGAGAATGGAGGCTCTCTGTCTTCCACCTAGTGTCTCTTGGCCGAAAACCAACCTTGCAGCATCAGTGCCTCCAACCCGGTGTCCCAGATCTGGTCTTGGCAGCATCACGACACAAACAAGCCCTGTAATCTGGAATCTCTTGTTTATGATGGATGAAACTACACAAATATACACATCGTAACACATATATGATAAATAATGTTATCCACAGCTCCATGGATTGCTTCCTTGCCAGCTTTGTTGAGAACAAATGGTCTGAAAGGGAGGGAGGGGGATTAGCAAAACAGTGGAAAAGCAACCAGAACTGTATAGCTCCTCTTTATTATCATCATTTGACAGACCATATTATACGGAGGTCGTTGGTTAGGAGCACCAAACTTTAGATCACACTCAATGTTGTTTAACTTAAAGAATTTATGGCACATCCAGAATGTAACATCAGAGAGGAAAGATGATTAATTAGTTTGATGTGAAAAGATGAATATGAGACAAGACATTAGTATTTTAGCCTTTTATTTCCAGCTAATTACATCAAGACATGTTGAACAACAAGAGATCTTACCTTTTGTTTGAACCCACTCATTTCTCAAGTGAGCAGGATTGTTACAACATGTCACTGACTCAAACAATAAATAGCACTGAATGTCTACTGTTGGTTTCAGCTTTGGGTTTTACCTGTGCAGACTGCGTTTATAGTTAAAATGCTGAATTAACCAATATGAAGACTAGACAGCTGTCTATGGGAGAAAAGCAAAGCAATTTTGAAGCTGAGAAAAGACAGAAAATCAATCAGAGCCATTCACAAGCATTGCCCATAGCCACCACAACAATTTGTAATGTCCTGAAGAGGAAGAAATCCCTGGTGTACTGAGCAACAGACATCAAACCAGTAGGCCAAGGAAAATATCAGCAGTTGAAACACTGTGGGGACTGTAAAGAACAACCTAAACAAAAACAACAACTAAAAACTAAAGAAAAACAGCCAGAGTGCAGGAGTGAAGGCAAGAAACTTTACCATTCACAGAAGACTTCAGGAACAAAAGTACAGAGACAAGGCTCACATGTCCCTTGCAATGGTGTAGTGGGGATTTTTAGTGAGGGGATGCTGTTTATGATGTCAAAAAATAAATAAATAAATAAATAAAAATACCGTGCCAGCATATATAAAGAGTTTTCAGTTTGCCAGATATGAAAGTACCAAGAATTCTACTGTGCTGGACTGCTTCTTGCTCACTACCACCACCATCCCCCGTCCCACCCAACTTGGATGTGATCAAATCACAGATGGCAGCAAGCTGATGCTGCATTTCAGACAACTCAGAATTTTCAGAACAATCCTGTATTGTAACAGAGCAATGGCAACCTTTTGTTTTTGAACATGCTGAAAAAAGTGGGCAGACGGCGTACCGCCGCATCCCCTTACCACTACATCCCTGGTTTTGGGACAACGTTTTAGAGATTGATGAAACAAAGATGAATCTTTACCAAAATGATGGAAGGGCTAAAGTTTGGAGAAAGAAACAATCTTCTCACGATCCCAAACACACAAGCTCTTCTGTGAAACACAGTGGAGCTACTGCATGGCATCTTCTGGGATGGGCTCATTGATCTTCACTGATAATGTAACACATAATTGCAGCAGCAAAATGAACTCAGACTTAAATCCTACTGAGTATGAATTTTAGCTGATAAAGAGGAGACTGAAGGGAGAAGCACCACCACCAGGAACTAATTTTAAGTAATATTCACTTCAATTTTATTTAAGTCTATTTGTTGAAATACTTTTGCTTGAGCCTTAAGTGACACCACATCTCAACTGATCGACTGACAAAGTGCAGATTTCCAATGAAAGTTTACCAACTTTCAATTAAGGGGTTGTTTTAAAAGCTTATCCTGTTTTTCAGTAAAATCACAGGGACTGAAATGTAGGAAATTATAGGTCAGGTCAAATGACATGAAATGCACAGAGTTAAGTAGAGAACATCAAGGGTATTTAAGCACAGACCTGTGTAAATGCACTTAGTTATTTGACACCACTGGCATTTTGTCATTAACAGCGACTGGCCTGAGATCAGCACATTACTCAACTTGACTTGGGTTTAGTGAAGGTTAAGTGAGATTTCAACCTCAATTCGGACTTTATAAATAACAGGACAGTAGGACTGTTAAAGGAGAAGTTCTCTTTTTTGCAACCTGGACCTTATTTCTATATGGGTGAGTAATACGTTCATTTACTCACCCATACAATTTTGGTGTAAAACATTTTGCCCTGTGTCCATCTCCTGTGTCCATCCCCTGCATCCATCTCCTGTGTCCATGCCCTGTGTCCATGCCCTGTGTCTGTCTCCTGTGTCCATGCCCTGTGTCCATCTCCTGTGTCCATGCCCTGTGTCCATCTCCCGTGTCCATGCCCTGCGTCCATGCCCTGCATTTTGGGTCCTGTGAACATGATGAGTGATGGTTCCTGTCTGCCGCCCATGTCTGGCCCTCAACAGCCAGT
>OMNW01035636.1:3088-17300 GCA_900303245.1 Selene dorsalis
GTCATCAGTATTTACCCTGCCCATCTGAACCTTATATCCCACAATAAAGCAAACAGTATCTGTATGAATGAGCCCGCATACAGCCTTTCTCCAACAGGAGTACAAGAACTCATATACCCAGTGATGGTAAAGTGGAGAGACTTGAATCGTTGCTCTATTAAAGGCAACAGTTTGTTGCTGGGTCCTCTATTTTGTTGGAGTGTTTACTGTGAGATTCCAGCATCAAACTTCATTTTTATCTCTTTCAGACTTTTCTCTTCTGAAGTTAGCATGCTAACCAGCTAGCTCCGGCCCGTCTTGTCACCTTCCTGTAGCAGCTCACTCCGGCCTCCACCCTGCCCTGAAGTGGCCCTACTCAGGAGATGTATTATAACCTCTTGATTTATAGACAATGATTTCTGATACTCAAGTGGAAATGAAGTTATAAAGTTGGAGACTATATTTGAAACGTAGTTCCCCTGCATGACACAGGATGGTAGATGGAGGACTTATAGTTTTGGTGTTTTTTACTGGCGAAGGCTGTTAGTTAGTGTAGATGACCTCTTTGGACAGAGCCAGTCTAGACCTCTGTCCAGTCTTTGTGCTAAGCTAAGCTAGCTGGCTGCTAGCTGCGGCTTTATATTTGTCTTACAGACATGAGTGCTATCAATTTTCTTATCTAACTCTCAGCAAGAAAGCAAATAAAAATGTTTCTCTAAATGTCAAACTACTCCTTTAATAGATCTTCGCTTTTCCCACCAGTGACCCAGGAGGTGTCAAGTGCTAAACACCCTTTCCAGCGTTACCGTGACCTTTGGTGGTGGGGCAGACTCCAGTCAGCACAGACAAACAATGATCAGGTTGTGTGGATCTCAGCACAGCGCTCATTCTGTGTGGTGATGTCCTTTTTGTGGTTTTGTATTTGCCTGCTTCCTTGAGCGCTGTGTGGTGATGTAATTGAAGGGAAGGTCACAGCACCAGGTTCGTTGACGTTTGTTGAAGTTCTGCATTTTCTCCGCAGACGAGCACGCTGACACTGCACACTGAGCAGGAGGAGCATGTAAACTGAGATCCACATCGCCTGAAACCACAAGGACATTTCCAGACTGGGAGCACTGACAGTCTGTCCTCCTCCCACAACAGAAAGAAAATCTGTACATTACAGTTTTCCCAATCATTTTCAAATCCCTGAACAACAACAAATCAGAATCTCTCATTCATTTAATCTAATTACATTGTATTGATAATAATAAATCACTTGTGTGTATTTCATTTATCAGTTGATCATTGATCAGCTTATTTAGCATCTGGTCAATGTTTAAGCATGGCATAAAAACACACACACACATATATATACATATATATATATATATACACACACACACACACATATATGTATATGTGTGTGTGTGTATATATATGATTGATTCAAATATATCTAGGATGTAATTTAGCGTCAATCTTTATCATGATGTAATTTGTGATGATCATGGCAAAAATCATTTTTACATTTTGACCAGTTTGATCCAAAACAAAACAATTTCTCATTTTGGTGACAATGGCCAATTCACTGACACAAAAACTAGGTTTGAAACATAAATGAAATATTTTGGGTGAATTATACTATTGAGTTTTGATTTACCATGAAAATGTTGTGACAGTTGCATATATAGTTCAGAGAATGGTTAGACTGTTCAGACTAAAAATGAACCAAAGCGACTGAGAAAAACTCAAACAAGTAATTAAGTGAAAGATCCTGTCAAACCGAGAGCCTGACAGGACAGAGCATGAGTCAGTGACACATAGACAAGATAATCTGACGTGGGGTTTACTGACAAATCAGTACTAGATTTAATATTTATAGTGTTCATTTACTCAATAAGTCTGTCTCTGATTGAAAAGAGCCAGTCATCTTGTGATCAGGCCAGCGTAGTAATATGATGAACATGACAAACATTATATCCTCTGAACAGCAGGATGTTAGCACACTGAAGTTAGCATTGAACACAAAGCTCCACTGTTTCATCTGTAGGTCTGTGTCTTTCCATAGCTGGTGGGTGGACGGACTGATCACCTTATAGATTGATAATTTTATGGGTACGTGGAGGGATTGTTAACAAACAGACATATTAATCTTTGCTCACAGTCAATGTAGTCTGTCATGCATTATTCCTTGAACATGGTGTGATGGTAGATATTACACTACAGGATGAGTGAGTGTGTCTGCGTCAATGGAAATTGAATAAACAGGCGCATAAAAAGATCAGTGGTTAATTCACGATGGACTCCTCCCTTCTAATCCTGCCACCACCACCTTCACTGGATTGCATTGTCTTTTCTGTATCACCTCAGTGATGTAGGACTGTCAGTGGCCCGAGGTAAAGAGGTACATTTAACTGGCCTGGGTTTCGCTGAGACCATTTGTGGACTTCCACAAGGACGAGGAAATTATGGACATGCCCTTAATTATTAAACAAGTGTGTCAGCAGCCTGGCCTGATGGAGGTAATGCAAAGAGGAAGTGGGCCAGAGAGAAGGCCTCGGGGATCGGGGGGGATAAGAGATGAACCGGTGGGCTTGGACCTTGGGGGTGGGGTGATGTTAGGCCCAAGGGCTTTGGCTCAAGCATGGAAGATCCAATAATGCTGTCAAAGCTATTTTGCTCATTGTTAACATTGTGAACCTACATGAGGCTGTTAGAGGTGGATTCCTGTGCACAGGCATCTCAGTGATGTGGTTTTACACCGTGATAAAGCAGAGGACAAGTGCGATTTGATACAGAGCTATCACACGATACTGTGCATGCACAGCTGATTGGGCCACAATGAAAAGCCCCTTGAGAAACTTTTTGGATGACGTCAACAAAAAGGCGTTTTTTGTATAAGGGATATGGGATGAGTGTATGCCTTCAAAGAAATCGATCGAGGGAGCCAGAGGCCTGACTCAGGCAAAACGGCACATCCATTGTGTGTGTGTGTGTGTGTGTCTGTGATAAACAGTATGGAAGACAGCACATTAAATTACATTTACACCCAAACATGCCTGTGAGCTCTCACCCTGTGATAAGAGCACATTTGCCTAAGACTTGATTTCATTCAAGTAGACGTTTGTAAGAGGCTGTGGAGCGTAGACAAGGGTGGAGGAGGAGTAGGAGGAGGAGGAAGGAGGCGTTAAGCTTGTTGGAGTCCTACTGCACCACTGACCGACAGCACCTCAATTAGTCCAACATGCTGATCAGGGATTACCAGGACAGTGGCTTCAACCACAGTTTCAATTACATGTTTCTCATTTGCATGTTGAGGCTGACATCAGAGTGCAAGAGCTGATCTGAGACCTGATCCACCAAACAGCGTGAAAAGACATGCCAGTAACAAATCCCATTAAAAAAGCAATTGAACTAATAGGTGTTGATAGTGGCACATTTTCAGTGTTTTTGAAAGAGAATGCATTTATTATGATTATACATTTATGAAATTAAAAGTAGTGGTTCTTTTACTGACTATTTAAAAAAACACAACCTTTGGATAGTTCAGAGGTGTAGTTTATGGATGTTCTGTGAGTTATAGCATTGTAAGATTTGTGATAAGTAATCACAGCTGGGTGTCAGTTACATTCAGGCATTGCTCATTGAATCTACTGTGCATGTCACCACCATGCTGCCCTTCATGCTTGAGCTCTCACCTTTGAGAAGCTGCGGTCACCAATCATTAGTCATTTTGTCCTTAAAGGAACTGGTTAGAAGTCTTCTCCACCACCAAACGTATTATGGTTTGTCTCCTGTTTCCTGTTTGTTCTGTTTTATTGTGAAATTCCCTGTGTCTTGTCTTCCTGTGCTCTCCCTCCGCTGATTACCTCATGTGTCTCACCTGTGTTTGATTGTCTTTTACCTCAGTGTCTTCCCATTGGCCTTTGTTGGTTGTTGTCTGTGTTGATCCCCAGTGTTTCTGCATTCCTGTTAGGTGTTGCCTGTGTGCTCCTGCGTGTTCCTTTGTGTTCCTGCCAGCGTGTTGTTTGTGTCCCTGTGAGTTACATAAGTATTTTTTTGGTCATTCTACCATACCTGTCCTCTTCATCTATGTCTGCAATTGGGTCCATTTCCTCCAAACTGTGACAGAACTTGGTTTCTAGCCAGGAGCAGGTGCTGGTGGTGATGGCTGCTTGAAGAGTGCTGGCCAGACAAGAGGTTATAATTCTCAGCTCCACATCTTCAGGGCAGACTGGAAGACACAGTGAGTCGCTGTAATGGAGCATGCTAACTCCAGTAGAAGAAAAGATGTGCTAGAGGCAAGAGATGGATGGATGGATGAATGGATGGATGGACATAACTTTATTCATCGCCGAAGGCAAATTAATGTTGTTTGTTTCAACAGAAAATGTATATTTGTGACTTGTGTCTTCAGTAGGAACCAGTGAGGTTTTGGAGGTGATAAAACAGACTGATAGATGGATAAAAACTGTTTGATTGTTGGTATTTTCCTGGGATGTATCACCGGTAACCAGGCTATTAGTTAGATATGTTAAGTTTTGATGATTACATTTGTGAAATTGGCGTGTGTGTGTGTGTGTGGCATGTATGTTAGGTAACAGACAAGTACCGCCAATGGAGAGAAAACTGAGGAAAGCAGGTGTGATATCCACCATGACTGAGCTCCTCTCCTGTGCGATGCTCTGTGCTATTACCGTCCAGTGGAGCTTCACAGCACTCAGGAGAAGGAGGGAGCGAGAGACAAAGATGGACAGAGAGCAAGAACGTGTGCGAGGAGAGTGGGACCGGCGCCAGCTCACCCCACCCTTACTGCTGCTGCCTGCAGAGTGAGGAGTGCTGCATTTCCTGAGGGCAATGCAGAGGACAAGGAAGAAGAGACTCACTTCTGTTAAGGTCACAATACAGCAAACACAGAAAGAGAGAGCCTGCGGCGAGCAGAGAAACTGAGAGGAACAGAGACACGTAGAGAGACACAGATGGACTGATAGAGACACAGATGGACAGATATATGGAGAAAGAGGGACAGATGAGCTGCAGTGTTCACCACGAAGCCTTCACTGCTGTCAAATGTTCAGCTTCACGTCATCAGAGGACAGAATCATTTTCACACCCCAAAAACTACACCCACTTATTTCAGTGTCACTGCTCGATTTTCATTTGACTGTTCTATGATTAGAGGCTTGTCAGCTCTCTCACAGCTACTGCCATACCGACAGACTTCACACCCTCGGATACCAGAGATTTTAGATTATGTTTACAAAGGTCATAACATAAGAAAATGGATGGCTGAAACTAAAGACCTTACCTGGAGGACACTTTGGCCTCAGCAGCTCTGCTTCAGGTGAGTTGTGGTCTGCACCAGACTCCATCTTCACTCAGCCAGGACTAATTACATGTTATCTGGAAACGGTGTAGGACCCCCACGTCACTGCAACAGCTGTTCACACAGGATTGGTGCAGACTCGTGTTTTCCACTCTAAAACTACAATGGTCTTTTATTCCTTCGCCTGTTCTGCATGGTTGTAAAATTTCAAAAGTTACCTTTCGAAGGAGACCAGGGTTATGTTTGTAATCAAAAGGGATCAGGGAAACGGTTACCTTTTTATTTCTGGCACATTATTTTTAGGCCTGCCAAGAATCTCGAATCTACTCTGAAGAGATGTCTTTTACAGATTAAAACTGAGTCCATTAGTTGAGCAACAGAAAAGATGTTAATTGTTTTTTAATTTAATCTTTGAAGCAAAATTACCAAACATTCTCTTTTCAGATGTGAGGATTTGCAGTTCTTCTTTCTCTAATGTGACTGTAAACTTAAAAAAAAAGAAAAAGAATCATCATTAATCTACTATAACCCAGATATGTTTGTTATTCCACCCTCAGACAGTGTCTGGCACCTCAGAGTCCGTCTGGTGGTTTTCCATGTGAACACAGGAGGAAACAGGGAGTGAGGGGAGCTCTTCAGCTCCTCAGGCCCCTGAGGTGCGTAACAACTCAGGGAACGACAGAGGTAAGCAGGCCTCTCCTGGGATGGAGGATTAGTGTGAACCATTACCTTAGCCTCGTGAATCACTGCTAATGGCTTCAGCGAGAGGGTAGTACTGAGGCAGGACACATTTAGATTGAGACTTTGAGTTCTGTAACACTGCGGCATATTTCTCCTGTTAGTGCAGCACAGACAGGGCTCTGACAACGCTCTGCAGAAGATGGTTTAAATCCCCCATCCCCCACGCCAAAATGAGCATACACCAGCAGATCCTTAAAAATTTATTGAAGTTAATGTTAGATGAAATCATAAGTGATATAAGAAAAGAAACAACAAACAACCCTTGCATAGATCACAGACCATGCCTTTGTCATCATCTGACAAACTGAACACATTTGTAGCATAATCCTCAGTAAACACAACATGACAATGACAGCTGGATTAGATAACACAATCAGAGTTTGGTTTGCTTGTGGATGAAAAGAAGAGCAGAAGAGTTCAACATTCCTTTTGCAATTTGCCCCAGAACATCCCTACTGGCAATTAAATGTGCGTTCTTGACAGAAAAGACAAACTCAAAGCCATCACGCTTCAAACACAAACCAGATCTTCTCCTTGACAGTCACCTTTGACGAGCGAGGTACACAAAAATCCCAATGTTTGATCCTGTTCAGAGCCTCCTCAGCAGGCAGAAAGCAGTCCAGTGCCAGTCCAGACCTTTTTTTTTTTTCTTTTTTTTTTTTTTTTAGCAAACAAGAATGCCTTAAAAACCAATGTGGTACAGAGGAGGATGTGTGGCACAGGCCCTGTTGAGACATGACAGGCAGGTTTCCCACAACACAGTATCACTACAGTCTAGACTGAGATGAGGATGGAGCAAGTGTCACTTGAGTTAGCGATTCAGTCCTAGAAAGGAGATAAAGTTTGAGAAACTAGCCCTTGATGTCCTTGCTAACATTCAACATTCTAAGCGAGCACAACCTGAACATCACGCACAGATGCCGGGCACGGCTCGGATACCCCGCGTCGTCTCAGTGATGAGGTCAGCACTAAGGTGCTTTGGAAAAAATCCAGCAAAGGACATGCTTCAGATAGACAACACCTTCTGAACAGGGCCTTTAACACGTAGCCTTGGTGCAGATGAAAGCAAGGGTTTCTTTTTTAAAATGATGCAACTGTATTATAGTTGATCCACAGTTTGAAAGGCAAAGCTCATGCAGTCTTCCATCGACCATGCAGTTTTTTGCGATCAGTAGGTTTCTGTAGAGATACATCATAGCAGTAGGTTCAGCAGTGAGGAAAATGTGAACATGGTGTTTGAATGAATCCTGTCTTTTTTTCTCTTGGAGCTTAAAAAACAAACCATGTTTTTTTGGGTTTTTTCTTTGTTTTTCATAGTACACTTCTTGTCCATATCATTTAGTGTATAGCAATTGATCATAATACAGTAGTTTCATTATCATGGCTTGCCAGAGGAACATATTGTCTTTGATATTCCAGTATATGGCATGTTGTTCCTAAATCAGTCATGTTACAGTGCCACCAAAAAAAACAAAAAAAAACAAACAAAAAAACACCCACACACACACACACACACACACATCAAGATTGTTTTTCGTACGTAATTGCAGTATATAGTGGTTACTTTTCTCTATCTTATTGTAGCTAAATTGCGGTTTGTTCTCATGACGTTTCATGTTTTTTGTTACTTTAATTGAATTTACGTCATTTCTTTTCTTTTCTTTTTTAAGATCTTCTCACTTGTGTTTGTCTGCAGAAGCATTAACACCTGACAGTAAGCGAAACAAATAAATATGTTTAAAAAAAACCCAACTATTTAGGCACCTTCTCTAACTTTCACTCACACAACTGATCAGTCCAGTGAACTGACGTTAGATCCTTTCTAAGTGCATTTATGGGCTGTTCCACTGGGACTGCGTTATAAGGTCCAGCCTTTGTTCCTGACTGCAAAACAGCTCAAGTCCAACCTGGGTGGTTACTGGGGACTACCGCTATTACAAAGCCTACGTTTGGGTCTTGTTTTCACGGATTTCTCTCAGCAAAATGTCAGCCTCTACATTTGACCTCACTGACCTTACAAAATCACAGAACAGAGGGTAAGAGGTTGGTACATAAACAGCCCTGTTGTGAGTATCTGTCAAGTGATCGCAGTTCCACTGACATTCAAAATAGATTTGTTTTTCTTTGTTTTGTTTTTGTTTTTTACAAAAAAAGCATCTAAGAAACAGGTTATCTGTTATTCTATTGCTGTTCAGAATGCATGTTTCTGTTGGGTAATTGAATGCATAGCACCATCCATACATGCCCTCACAGCGAGAGTAGCAACAGCGCTGCTAATGCGAGGGGTATCATTTGTATTTACTTCACCTCATGTTGAACCGTTGCATGCGGGACATGGTACACACATCACTGCTCTCAAGCGTCAGTCATTCAAGGAAGTGGTGATTAAAGCGAACGGTTTCCTGATAGCTGCAATTATGAGACAACAACTATAATTTCCTTGTGTCATCCTATATAGGGTATTAAATATTGGGTATTACTGGCATCTTTCTGTACAAGAAACCCTATACAAGTTGAAGATCCCTGACACAAACTTGTGTCTTTTTTGCTCTTACTGACATCTAGCAAGGCTCTTGAATATTCACCTCACTGGAGGCAGACACTCTTCAGCAGTACAGTACAAAGATCTGTTCCAAATAAAATAACAAACAGTGCCCTAAACTAACCAACCAGCCACTAATAACAAAACAGGTAGGAACAAGAATCATAGAGTGGAAAAAAGTCTTGTCCAAAACAATCAATGAAGGCTTCAGCTTCAGGTAACATGTGATGGTGACAAGACAACAAGGGTAGTCCTGTACTAGCACCACAACGTATAGCCATTGCACCAACAGAAACAACTGTGACATTCAAGTAACACTACAGTGGAGCTCTTTTTCACAGGAACCTATCAGGAGAGTGCAAAAATAAAAAAAAAGAATGGCATACAGTACAAAATCTTTCTATCATTTGAATGAATTAATCTCAATACTGAGTGTAGGTTGATGTACAGTAGCTGTAGATTTTCAAGTAGTCATTACAATTTGTCCCAGTCTCTCTATCTGCAGTTAGCCTGTGTGGGACAATTGTGCAGAGAAACGATGCATTACGTATGAGCGAGCACAGTGGAGGAGAAACAAGCAGAAATGGCACGAGCAACAGAACAAAACGATTGTGCAAAAAAGACGGGCTGCACTTTGGCGTGCATCATAATGCCCAAGGATTGCAGTATGACAAACTTCTCTGCTCTCTCCTACACACATGCTGAAACACATTAATGTGCTTCTGTGACACAACAGTATCCTTCATATACCACTGTTTCAAAGAAACCAACATAGAAAACAGTCAAGCTCGTCCTGCCAGGAGAGTCAAGCAATCCCTATAAACTCTCTAAAAATGAATGTTCTGATTGTGCGTAGCTTTAAGTGAATGAAAGGAGCGGGATTCTGGTTCACTATTTGTCCTAAGTGCTTGTGTAAAGGCTATGTTTTGGGACTCTCACATTCAATATTGCATGACTGCAGTTAACACTTAAGGTTCCATTTTGCATTATGGTATAGGAAGCCCTGCATTGAAGCTTGCAGCTCTGCAGCAAGTTTGCAATGACCTCACTGAGGTAGAGACCCTGAAAGGATGCATGGTGCACGGACAGAAACAACAGACATAAATAAAATATGTTGAAAACTGATGGATATTCCCTTTTGAAGTGGATTGGTAAACATGCAGAGTACAATACATTGCTGCGTAAGGGCATAATTAAGTGCATGAAAACTGGGTTGTGCATGATGGCCATGGATCATCTTTTTGTTTATGTTTTTTTTTGTTTTGGTTTGGTTTTTTTGTTTTTTTTTTGTTTTTTTTTACCACAATCATCTGCCATTTAAGCCTTGTTTATCTGGCATCATTAACACCATAACCAACTGTGTGTCAACACTGAAACAGAAGGTAAACCAGTTCTGCTCAACCTCACAAATACCACTGTACACAGAGGCACTTTCACTGGTCCTGTTGGTGAAAGGGATAAAGGCACTAGCAACTAATGTCAGAATAATTCAGTGTGATGTGAAGTGAAATTTGGGTAATGATCTTTTTCAGTGGAATCCAGAACAAAATGTACTAAAATTTGAGGTGGAGATGGAAGCATGACTAATAATATGTTAACTTTTCTTGTTCAAAGAAGGTCCATGCACTGCACTATTGAGACGTAATATTGTAATTGGTGCTTATTATGATTATATGCATTTTTGATAATATTTATTCAGTTTCTTTGTCTACTCTTAAATTAGAAACTCTGCGTCCTCAAGGTGGGTTTGGATATATTTGATTGCAATTCAGAAACATCCAGAATTTGATTTCCTTAGTTTCCCTGACAGGGCACTGCAGCGGTGCCTGAATTGCAACAAGCTGTATACTCATGTCATGCATTAAATATACCAGGATACAAAAGTACCTTAGTCAGTAGACCATAATGCAGGTTACTTTTTTTCATGCTATGATCTCATTTATGTACTGTTCCCTTAAGATTTAACATTCAATTTCTATACTTCTAAATGATTAGCATTTCAAATTAAAAACTCATCCAGTGCACTCAGTATGAAAACAGATGAGAGGGGGGGGATGGAGGCAGATATTCAAAAGAACATCCTTTCCATTATGTGAGATATGTCTCATGCATGCCGATATCAAAATGGAAAGTCTCTAATCATGCTCATGTGAAGCTCACTTTATCGTTGTGCTGTGTTGCATCTAAAGGGCATGGCATTGAATCACTTGGTGATATCACAATTACAGCATCTGCTGGAAAACAGCAGCAATGCGGATGTCCATGAAGCGAGTAGATCACCGTCTGTTTACATCCAAACAAGAGAGATCAGTCTTCCTCCTATAAGGTGCTTTGCTGAATAGTAGATCCTTTGTAGGGAGAGAGGAGAGGGGAAGGGGGTGTCACCTAACTTCTTGGCGCTTACCACTCGACTGCAGATGCTTGCATGTCTCTGCAGACTTTTCTGGTGCATTGTGCAACTTGCTGAAATGTTATCTGTACTCCATGCATAAGATTTTAATTATCACGCCGTCTTCTGATAAGACAGTGTGTGCTCTGCATCCTCCAGGGAGCAATGTTGATGTGTAAGAGTCAGTGTTTTCTTTTGGATATACCTATATATTTGTAGGATCAGAAGAATTAATTATTCTATCTACCTGTCATATACTCTAACAGCTTTGTTTTTTTCTGTTTCCGTTCTATATAGCTGAGCGTAGTTGGAGGCCTAATGCCATTGAGCGCTTTGGGGAGGTAAATGAAGCATTCCTAACTGATGGTCTACTCCACATATGACAGTCCCATAGAGATCCCAAAGCTCCTAACTAGGGTCTAAACATCTGTAAGCAGCTTGCTTTTATTTACACAGTTTTGGTTGGCTATAGTGCAATTGCCAGTTCTGAGGTTTGCCTCCCTAAAGTTGTCGATGCTATTGTTTATGTCTCCATCAATCTCCATGTACTCTGACTTGCTGACGGTGGATGAACTACGGCGGCTGGAGTTGGTTTCGGACGGGATGTTGGGGTTGCTGACGTTGAGCAACTGGGCCTGCTCTTCTCCCTCAGTCTCCCTGTGGTAGAAGTAGTTGAAGTTGGACACAATGACAGGCACTGGGAGTGCAATTGTCAACACTCCGGCGATGGCGCACAGAGATCCAACGATTTTGCCTCCTATAGTGACTGGGACCATGTCCCCATAGCCCACAGTTGTCATGGACACAACAGCCCACCAAAATGCATCCGGGATGCTGCCAAAGTAGGATCCTTGCTCCTCTGCCTCAGCAAAGTAGACTGCGCTGGAGAACAAGATGACTCCAATGAACAGAAAGAAGATCAGTAACCCCAGCTCTCGCATGCTGGCCTTGAGGGTCTGCCCCAAAATCTGAAGTCCTTTGGAGTGTCGTGACAGCTTGAAGATCCTAAACACCCTGACCAGACGGATCACCCTGAGTATGGCCAGAGATGTTGCCTGCTCCCCCACGACTTCGCTGTCTGGGTCTTCAGCCAGCTCGGTGCCAAGTGTGATGAAGTAAGGGATGATGGCCACTATATCGATCATGTTCATCATGTTCTTGAAGAAGGCCGGTTTACTTGGGCATGCCAGAAAGCGTACTATCAACTCAAAGGAGAACCAGATTATACAGAGTGTCTCAATGACAAAGAAGGGGTCAGTGAGAATATTTGGCTTGTAATAAATGGTAGAGTTCCCCACGATTCGAGCTGTTGGGTCCTCTTTCAGCTGTGGTAAAGTCTCTAAACAAAATATGACAATTGAAATCAGAATCACCATCACAGACACTATGGCAATCCCTCTGGCGGTGCCAGAGCTTTCTGGATGCTCAAAGAGGAGCCAAATCTGACGCTGGAACTCCTTCTCAGGTAAAGGGCGCTCTTCCTCCCTGATGAAACCCTCATCCTCACGAAACTTCTCCATCGCCTCCACTCCCAGCTCGTAAAATTTGATTTCTTCTGAAAACATATCCAAAGGAACATTCACTGGTCTTCTCAGCCGACCCCCAGACTGGTAGTAGTAGAGGATGGCATCAAAGCTTGGGCGGTTTCTGTCAAAGAAGTACTCGTTTCTCAGAGGGTCAAAGTACCGCATCCTCTTTTTGGGGTTGCCCAGCAACGTCTCTGGAAACTGGGAGAGAGTTTTCAGCTGCGTCTCAAACCGGAGACCGGCTATGTTGATGACCACCCTCTCGCAGCATTCGTGGTCGTTGTGGTCTGGAGGGTAGGTGTCCTGAGGGTGGCCAGGGACAGCCGAGGTCTCATCCATGTTATCTCCCGCTACTACGGTCATTTTGGGATGAGGTGGAGGAGGAGGTGGAAGAGGAAAAGAGGAAGAGGACGAGGAGTTGTGTTGGGATGTCGGTTAGTCTGACTGAACAGGCATTCAGGTTCGGGGGGAAATTTTCCACTCCTCAGCTTCCCACACCCCTTCAATTGTTGGAGACGTCCCCTGATATGAGGGGGCTGGTTGGCTGCTTTGCCTCAGTGCGGCTCCACTGCGGTTCTCGCTGACTTGACCATTGCTGCTCTCCAGTGCATCTGCTGCTGTTGTTGCTGCTGCCTCTGTCACCCAGAGAGGGAGAGAGCGAGAGAGAGAGGGAGAGAGGGAGAGGGAGGAAATAATAGGATCAAACTGCCAAGATATTTGCTTGCTCAGCATTTTCTGTACTTTATTTATTTATTTATTTATTTACTTCAACCAGCCTGCAATTAGTGCAACTATCCAGTGAGTTTATAGTGATCTTCTTGTATTGTGGTGTTTTTTTTACTTTGTCCTAAAATCCCTATAAATAAATAATCCAATATGTATTTTATCTCCCAGTTGTCGGCTCTACTCCGACATTTCTGTATGGATGTTTACGTTAGTTTGTCATAGAATTGCAGTGTCTCTCTGTCTTAAAGGAGCTTGGCAGGGATCTATATCCTACGCCACTCTCTCCAGTCTGAATTGTGATATGACGCATAACATTTAATACTGATATTATGGCAACTGATGTTTTTACATGTTCCCTGTCTATAGGCCTAATGTGGTGCAAAATAGACACAGTTCAGCCTTGAGAGAGAGAGAAAACAATGCAGCAGTAGAGTGTTATCTTTAGATGAAGAGCAGCTGTCGATGAAAATAGTCACCACCTAACAGATATCTGTTGTGTAAATCTGCAGTTTCGAGGCTTACCGTAGGTCGTTCTTGAGAGGTCCTGAATGCGTCTTATCCTCGGGTAAAATCATCCAACAGCGGGGCACCAGTGGGTGTCATGTGGCAACTTCACATTGCACCTACTAAGAAAAAAAAAGCCTAGAGCCTTGCTGTGGTCCTCACCATCCCTGTGTCCGACACGATGAAAGCGCCCTCAGATCGGGCTAAACGCCTGTAGACGATGAAGCAAGACGAGATAAAACAAGATGGAAATCAGGTGAGTGTGGTGAGGAAAGCCTGAGATGGAAACGGGGAGAAAAGGAGAGAGGACTGCAAAGCTGCAGCGTCGGTAGTTGGTTGCGCGGCGGCACGGTGGTGTGAACAGCCTACAGTTTACCGCAGGAGGAAATCTTGCGCTGCAGTTCAGGGGGGGAGATACATTAAGGGGGCAACAAGCGAGCTCTTGTCATTTCCAGACATCACTGCATCAGCAGAAATCTACTGCTTTTTGCGAGTAG
>OMNW01035638.1:0-18368 GCA_900303245.1 Selene dorsalis
GTCCTCTTTTGTTGAGCTTTTGAAAATGAGGAAAAGCGGTGGGTCCTTTAAAGAGTCTTACAGGAGCTGTTTGAAAGTTTTGCTGTTCCATGTGTCTTGTAAAGTCATTTTACATGGAAGGAGCAGTGGAAGAGAAGCTTTCCATCTCTCTAACAGATTATTATAAAGAGAGGGGACATCATCATGAGACCAAAAGAAAAGAATTTGATATATAAATACTACAGGCAGTTTAGAGTCAGTTTAAGTTAACCTGGGCTGCATTTCTCTGGATTGTGGAGGGAAGCCACAGGAAACATACAAGCAAGACAACATGCAACCTCCACACAAAAAGGCCGAACTCAGAAACTTCTTGCTGTGAGGCAACGCTAAAGACTTGCACCACCGTGCCACCCTTAAATGACAGTATCTAAATGTCTCCCTCTCGGGAACACAGAACACAGGACATGTGATTAAGCGGAGCTGTAGCAAACGAAAATAATTTAATTTTAACTTTATAAGTCTGAAATCTTCTCCCTGGGCTCAGTAGCAGGTGAGTCATCGTATCACTGAGGAATATTTGTCAGACACACTGTGGTCATTTTGAGCTACAGGGATGTAAATTTCTTGACTTATTATCCCTTTAAAAGAATTATGAAAGCTCTCACATGCTTTCCTGCGCACACCAGCATCCACTTAAGGACAGACACACACAGACGCATGCAAATTAGTATAGTCATACACACAAACACACCAGCACACATCAATTATGCTGTACGCAGACAGGAGAGCACATACGCACACACTCACATATCCGTACACAGGCGCACAAATGCACACACACACACACAACTAATTAGTCTTTGTCTCTGTGGTTTTGTATATTATCACTAATGTCGGGGCCTGGGGCGGTGTTCTGCGAGCTCAGCAACTTTTCTCACTGCATCAAACCCCCAGAGTTTCCAGGCAGAGGAAACACATAAAAATATTATCTGTTGTGTTGCAAATAATATGAGTCACAAGAGCCACAATAAGGCAGCTGAGGGAATAATCGGCGATGCTCAAGCAGGGAAGGCAGAATTACAACAGTTTTAGAAGGAAAATATCATTCAGCAACTGTAAAGGAAATCACAATAACATAGTTAGACAATGTTAACCCAGGTTATAGAGGAAGGCTTTTACATGCTGAGCGTTGTGCTGTGTCGCTAGAATGAACTGTTATTGTCTTTCTTTTTTTTATAATATTGATGAAACATTGGCATGGTATAGCATCATGTCAGTGTAAGATAATAAAAGACAGAACACACTACAGACAAAATGTAATGCGAGAAGAGAAACAAGGATGGAACAATAGGGAGGGAGGCCATTCAGAAAACAAAGAGTCTGCCCTCAGGGATGGAGTTCAAGAAAAAATCCCAACAACAGTTGAAGGGGGAGTTAGATGGAGTCAGAGTTGGATGGAGGGGAAGGAGTCGGGGCAGGTTGGAGGATGTGTTTGGGAGGCGGCACGGAGAGGCCGCACACAGACACACAGCAGGACGCTTGATCTGAGAAGCAACGAGAAAGCAATTTCAGAAGAACTTGTGTGAAAGAATACCACAGCAAAATTATAGTTTATGATCAGTCTTCTTTCACGGCCTCTGACCTCCACAATGTGCTCTTTACAGGAATCACATAAAAGCCCTCACACGCACACACACACAGACTGTAACACACTGGGCTGGAGCTCTTGAGGTCTGTGCAGTAATTGTGAGAGAGGGAGAGAATCTAAAACCTGATGCGACCAGAAACCCTAAAGCAGATGTATTTGTTTTGCTGAGAAGCTCAGGGTAGCACTGTAAGGGTATGTGAAACTATATGTACATGAATTAGAAGAGCATATTCTGTATAATATTTGTTGCTTTATGATATGTTCATCTGTCTGTGCTATGAAGTTGTGTTCTGAGGTGACAGCAGTTTTGGAACGAGTGGCTGTTGGACTGTTGCAATTCTCAGATAACGTGTTATCGGTCATGATGTACAATATGCTTTCATTTGTTGCTATGGTTATTTTCCCTCATCATTTCCTTTTGTTTTCAAGATAATTTCTTCTCCTAGTGTAATAACATTGTTTCATATGGAATAAAAAATGTCCCTACAACCTGAATAACAGCCACTGTCTCATCCTCCGTACCACTACAGTATACTCAGAGTTAATTGAAATGAGACAGCAAATTATACTTAAGCAATATGCACCAGTGACAAGATAATTGGCGTAAGGATGCTACATATATAATAAACAGATAATGTTCAGAACCATTACACTAAATGTTTGTACCTGTGTGTGTGTGTGTTCAGTAGCTCTCTGAACAGGAAACAGTCTCGACGGCGCAACGAGAAGTTGCTTCCTCCTCTCCTGTCCCCGCTCTCTGACGAGCCCCCGCGTAAACGAACCTGTGACAGCAGCTCCTCTCTCAGCCAGGAGGGCAGCGCCTCAGGGATTCTGCCCTGCTCCACTACAGCCATCTCCTCCTCCTCCTCTTCCTCCTCGTCCTCTCACAGACACAGGAGAGGTGAAGGCAAAGTGTTGTCACATGCGAGAAATGGCAGCGTAAGTGTCTTTTGCATTCTGTGATTCACTTAATAACATATAATACACATGATAGTGTTGACATGATAGACCTGTTGGTCAACTTACATGTTGCCCAGGTAGATTGGTTTCTCTGGCGAATAAACTCATTTTGAGTGGCGGTATCTTCTTGAGCTGCTCGCCTGACTCTGTTCCACAAATAACTCTGGAGTTAATGATGTATTCTTCTTAAAAACCTATGAATCTACAGCGTGACACACATCTCCACCAGTGTGAGTCACGCTTCCTTACCTGCAATTTGTCTGAGTTTCAGGAGACAGAGTCACTAAAATATCTGAGAGTGCTTTGTGTACCAGAGGAGGTGATGCATCAAACGCAGCAGGACAGATACATAAAGCTGTATCTCCAAACCATACAACTGTATATCACAGAGCCATCCATCTTCACATACTGTGTTATAATTTTTATTGCACTGATTCTCATCATCATCTCATCATTATTATCTTTATTATCATAATGAGTATAGCTTATTCTTCATTATACTGCATTATACTTTGCACTCCTACAGCTCATATTTGCATTTGCACATTATTATTGGTATTATCTAATATTTAATTTTAATTATTCTAATTTCTTGTACTGTGACTGCAACTCTAGGAGCCTCTGCAAACTGCCCCTCAGGGACAAAAAGTTTTTGAATTGAACTTAATCAAACTGAAAGAACAGAAGCCAGTCATTTTTTAAATGTAGAAGCAAGTGTTGATGAAATCAACATTGATGAGTTTAAACAGAAAAGAACAAGCTGCACACATTGTACCTGCAGATTCACAAAGTGAAATTTAAGCACAAAATACCACCTGCTTCACAACATTCAGGCCAGAGCAGCGGCTCCAGCTGCAGCCAAGGTCTCATCAAGAAACCCTTTGTCCCCTCACCAAGCTGCAGAACAGCCAGAGGCAATGGCTCATGACTCAGGCTACTGAACTATTGTTTATGACTGTCTAAATCAGTGACTCCTGTAACTCAGCTGACTGAGTGGAGGCATCACTGTGAGTGACCGCCCACTGACGGTTAAGTAGCTGCTTGTTGAATGACGCACACTTTAATACTTTTCGAACCACGGATTTCAATGTCATCGTGACAACAGGAAATGGAGGCCCACGGCGAGAAGCCCTGTGGAGATGGTTACCATGCCAACGGACAGTCCGACTCTGAGGTGTGGTCGGAACCTCTGATGGAACCTGCAGAACCTCGCAGGCCTAGACTGTCGTTCACTGACACGTACGTAGACACCACACACACACACACACACACACACACACACACACACTGTATAAATGGGATGCATCTTGTTTTTTTTGACAGTTTTCTTCAGTCAACATTAGGATAATTACTGTAAACTCAGTGTCTTCATTGTATTCACTTTGAGACCCTGCAGGTTGACTTTGATAGACGTGGACTTTGATAGACGTGTTGCTAAATGGCACAAAGGGAGTTTGTTTTGTGGCACTGCTCCTCCAGTGTGAACACTCTCTGGCAAACAGGGGAGTGAGTGAAGGGCTCAGCCGCTTTACTTCTGGCAATACCGCTGGAATGAAAGAGTGGCTGCTAATTATCTCCGCCATGACCCAATCCAAAATCCAGTCGACCCCAACTGACCCTAATGGAGAGAGAACAGCAGCACTGGCAGCTGCATGATGATCCACCAATTAGCCAGCAACCGCAGTCAGAAAGAATAACAATACATGTCATTTTCCCTTGAACTTTACAAGGCACTCCTGTCTGCCACCAGACCTCTGCAGCTAATCCAAAATGCTGCTGCACGTCTGCTGTTCAACATCACCAGCTCCTTCAATGCTGCTCTTCTTCTCCTTCCACTACACTGGCTGCCTGCTGCAGCTTTAGCCAGTCCGATGCTCTGATGCTGGGGCACAGGGCAGCGAGAGGAGATGATCACTCCCACCTCCAAGCTCTTGTTCTTATCTATGTTCTAATTTTTTAATGCATTTGTCGCTTTGCACAAAAGCCTCTTTCAAATGAATCTAATGAAACCCTCTCCATCACAAAACCATATTTTTTCCTGTGATCATGACACATGACGTGATCTGAGCTGATATAGTCCATTCAGACACACTGGACTCTTAGATCCACTGACACACAGAAATGAGACCTTGTCAGACCTGTTACAATGATCTCCATTGATTTAGACTCTGCACAACTTGGGTGGCTTGGATAGTAGGAACCACTAATCCATTCTTCTCTTTATCTATCTATTATCATTTATTGATATAATTCATCCAATTTTAGGAGTGATGCTTCTACACTGTGTGCATTGGTGCCTTAATAAGCAAATCGTGGCCTAATAGTGTATTATAGGTGGAAAGAGCTGTAACTACCTCACACTGATCTTGCTGTGTTGACTCCCGAAAAGATGATGCATCTTGTTACTTATTTGTCCCAAAGGGTTTCTGCATTATTCATGAAACAACATGTTTTGTTGCTGTGCTAAGGTTACATTAAGCCCGGGGTGTGTATACCTAAATAGGCTACTGTATATAACACACTGCAAGCTAAGTCAGTGATTATGTAAACCAATAACATGCCGGGGTTTTGTTAAATGACGTGTTGGTGCAGACATGCCACGTTACCTTCTTAATTTTTCACTGTGTTGTTTCCAGAGTCCACAGTGCAGACTACTACATGCAGGAAGCCAAGAGACTCAAGCACAAAGCCGATGCTTTGGTGAGTCTTTCTGCAGCCACTGAACAACACAGGTCACACTACACACACACACATGGACACCTCCATGCTGGAACACATACAGGGGGGCAAGGGAAGACAGATGGTTAGATACACGGATAGAGCGAGAAGATGATTTGAAAACACACAATGTTAACTTCCACAGTCTAGACTGTAATTATGCGTGTTCTCGTTCAGATGTGTGTGTCACTGCTCGTGCTTGTGCTTGTGCTTGTGCACAGTGAGTCTCTGTAGAATGAAAACCTATTTCATATCAAGGACTGCACTGTATAATTTGTGTTATTTATTGCACTATTTGTCTCTGAGGGAACATTGCATTCAAGGACTGATGATGTCTGCGAGATTATACAATATCAAAGGAATTATCAGACCCCCACCCACCCCCTCAACAATGAAATGAGATTTATTTAACTTGTTATTTATCTTATGTTTACGCATTGTTTCCTCAGATTTATCAAGGGATTTGCATCTTAGTGGGAGATTTTTCAAACAGAAGACTGTGCCATGAATCTGCCATAATGCTGTAGATATGCCATCTCTGTCTTATTCACCCCTCCCCTCCCCCCATCTCTCTCTGTCTATTCTCTCTTATATTCCCCTCAATTTCACATTTGTCTTTGTCACTCTACATCTGTCTTTCTTCTTTCACTTTCACTATTTGTAGATGGACAAATTTGGTAAAGCGGTGAACTATGCGGACGGTGCCCTCTCCTTCATAGAATGTGGAAATGCTATGGAGCGAGATCCACTAGAGGCCAAATCACCATACACCATGTACTCAGAGACTGTGGAGCTAATCAGGTATGTATGGACAGTGTGATGTTATCAAGAGAAATGAATGGGAAAGAGATTGTGAACTGTTAATTATCAGGGCCCGCTGTTTGTTTTCTTCAAAGTTAAACAGTAAAAAGATCAGGCCACAGGAAAATGCCTCTGTACTTAGCTATAAATTACAGCCAAGCATAGAATTCAACAAAATAAGAGAATAAGGTTAAATGAATATTCAGGGTGTTTTAAATTTAATTTAACTCTCACTCAAGGGTAATATAACACTAGTGATGTGGTCATGTCACAAACCAAGAGTCCTCATCTCCAGTGTCCACATCTGATTGTAGTCAATGCTCAAGTCCTGGACACTATAACGCGCAAGATATTTGCCTCTCAATTTTCCTGTAATTGCTACTAAATTATATTGTTGAGAAAATGTGTTTCAGGATTCATATGTAAATGTTACTGTTATCTGTTATTATCTGTTATCAGCCCGACCTCACTGACCTGTTGTACATTTAGCATGAAAGCCTGAATAATGCTCCGCTGTTGCACATGGTCACCTCTCTGCCCACAGTAAACAACAAATCAAAACTGTGTTTGATTAAAAACAAAGCTCTAATACGTTCAGAAACCACTGGACTCTCCAACATCTCCCCTTCTTTTTTAGCCTTTATTGTATAAAGCCTCACAGAGCTGCAGGGCTGCTAATGAGAGCAGCGTAACTAGTGTGTGAACAGGATCCGTGCTGCTTTCAGGGCTTTTCAGTAAAGTGCAACTTAAAGAGAGCAAGCTGGGAATAACAAATGACTGCCACCTCTGAAAGCAGACAGGTTGTCAGCAGGGCGGTGTAGGTGGAGAGATTCTTTTAACTGAAGGACTGTGGTTCAAGCTGCACTCATCCATCCTGCTGAAGTGTCCTTGAGCAAGACACTGAGTTGTCACCACCTGCAGAGAGCGGCTGATCTGTGTCTCTGACCTCTGGCCTCTGACCTCCATGCGGGGGGAAAGACAAGTGTTTTCCTACAGACATCAACAGAGGCTGAAGGTGTAACTCCTCTCCCATGATTCACCTGTCGCTGCTGAATTTGGTTTTGACTGATTAGCAGTCACAGGGTGTCACAGGTCACTGAGGAGGCCACAGCCAAACCACACAACTTTTTTATTGATTGTCTATTGAGCAACTTCATAAACAAGAGGCGATGAATCAGCTGTCGCTCAGTTTGGCATCAATAAAATCGGGTGATGTATTGCAGAGGTATCTGCTTGATATTCAATCAATACATAAGAAAGAAAGAGAGAGAGAGAGGGAAGGAGGAGAGGGAGTCCAGATGATCCTCTTCGTCAATCACTCTGACAGACTCAGATGCCCTGTACATGTTCTCTCACTCAGAAGCTTTTGCCTTTACATGAAACTGTGAAAATGACTGAGGTGTGGGATGTCGATTGTCTGTGGTGATTTTAAGTTGTTAACAAGAGGCTGCCAAACACTGTCAAACTGAGACGGTTTGTTTCTGAAATCAAATCTCTAAATGTTGAGGTGTTAATTAAGTCGCACAGTTAAATCTTAGCAGTCAGGATGGTCGTTTTCCTCCAGCTTGTGAGGGTTTTTGTCTATTTTGGCTGTAACAAGGGACGAGGGGAGTAGGAAAGAAAGAGTTTCAGAGAGGTGGTTAGATTGATGGTTGATTCAGATAAGCCAAACACGTCCCCTCAGCATTTTATTTTGGAAGGCCTAATAAATAACCAAGGAAGAAATGTATCCCTCCACGGAGTCACATAAAGCCAACTTGCTTGCCTTGCCTGGGGGCACGTCAGCAGGGCTGATGCTGGCTGTCAACAAGCTGAAGAAATTAATTACTAACTGGCCTGTCGCTTTTATATTCTTTATGTTCAGAAAGAGCAGCGGCTCCTTCACTCATCGTAACCTTCACTTGCTAATTAAAACGAACCTTGAGTATATACATGTATTCACGGCATAAGGGAAATAAAGTGTGTTTATGTGTTAGTCATAAATCATCGGAAATGTCAGCAGATGAGTAATGAGTGTCTCTTGCAGGTACGCCATGAGGCTGAAGAACTTCACCAGCCATTCAGCTACTGTCGCTGAGAAGAAACTAGCTGTGTTGTGGTAAGAGTCTGTCTTTATTTATTTATATGTGTGTGTGTGTGTGTGTGTGTGTGTGTACAAAAATATCCTCATGTTTGTACTCTTATTGTACACTTTATATTAATTACCCACATTATCTGTTATTGTGCTGGTGGTGTGGGGATGTTCAATGTTGACCATGTACCTGTAGCATCCTGCACAGGAGCTTTATTACAAGTCATACTTTTTCTATCGCCTCTCCTTTCCTGTCAGCTCACTACTGTCACTGTAGATATATATGCATATATTTTATTATAGACAGCCTGTAAGCTTAAATTTCCTACTGTACAAAGTGGTCTAGATACTGTCTTCCGCTCACTGTCAGATATAATGTCAGGGGAAAATGTGAGGAGAAACAGAGTATTTATATTTAAACTTTGCTGGTCATTTCCATATTATTACCTGGAAAATAATAAAATAATCCAATCAAATAATGAGCCACAACAACAAACAACAACAAAGTCAGTCGCCTGTTTTAATTATAACTTTATTTTATAAAAACTTTATTTATATAGCACCTTTAAAAACACGAGTTTACAAAGTGCTTGACAAAAACAACATATAGAGACCACAGAAGACACAAATAAACCATAAAACCATAGATGATGGACACCCAAGCCATACAGCAACACAGGCAAGACTGTTGTGGCTGATCAATGTACAGGATATAAGATTCAATCACAGTCTGACCAAGGAATAAAAAGAAGAACACCTGAAACAGAGATTGTATATTGAGGGAATGACGTAGATCTCAGGTTAAGAGGATATAGCAGACATTGTTATTATAGGCTTACAGCAGGTGCTGTGCGATGACCTGACAGTGACCAATAAAGACGGTGAGGCAGTGATCTGAACGCATTTAGATACAGTCATTATACACAAGTCAAAGATGTGTATTTATCCTGTGAAGACCTGAGGGTCTGGATTACTTGCAGGTTTCATTCACACCTAATGGTGAGCGCAACAAATTCACCCATTCATGCCACATAAAAATGAGTCTATTCATAGAAGCAGTTCTCCATGTGAAAACACTTGCAATCTCAAGATTTTTAACAGTGAATTAGAAAAGGTGTGTTTTTGTGCTTTCACTTTCACACGACATCACACATTCCTCCCAACCTTTACCTCACTGAAGTTGTTCCTAATCCACCAGGACTTGTGGGGTGTGTTTGAAGTCCAGGTGCATTTTGTGTGGATGACATGAAAATAATGTTGAGAAAGGAGCTTTAAAGGGAATTTGTACAGATGATTCATCTGCCTTCTAATGGTTTTGTTTCCATAGTAACCGCTGTCTGTCTCTGCTGTATCTGAGGATGTTCCATCTGAAGAAAGACCACGCTGTCAAGTACTCACGGTCGCTCATGGAGTACTTCAAGGTAGTGCACACACATGCACGCACATGCACGCACACACACACACACACACACACACACACACACACACACACACACACACACACACGGACATTGACTTCATTTCCTTCCTCTCTCATTTTCTCCCTCTGTGGTTGAAAAACATGCAAAGCCAATTACAACCCTCGAATACATTTCATATTCATTTTCATGGTGCCTGTGCATTAATTTTGCATGACGTTATTAAAATCCATTCTTTCTCTTTGATATTAATGTATTAATTAGCTCCATCAATCATCACAGTGGATTGTTAGGGTTTAATGTGCTTGTTTTGATTAATTATGTTTAGTTTAATTAATTACTGAGGATGTCATTATCACAGTGCCACATTTGCATTGATGGGATTGGATTTCTGCGAAGCGACTGACTGGGGGTTAGCTGTGTATGTGTGCGCAGCCTGTGTACATAGAGTACAGTAAGTGTTGACAGAAAGAAAAGGAGTGAACTGTGCATCGTAAAAGGAAAAGGGCACAACAGCAGACTGTAACATACATATACACATGACACACAAGTGGATTTTAAATGCTCGTCACTCAGTAACTTCAGAGGTTACACATTTGTGACTGCAATCATGAATGTTTTAGCTAGTGCTTTTGTCTATAACAGTTTGTCATGTCAGTGCCAGAATGGAGTGTTTCAGTTCAAAATAAATGTATTTGAGGAATAGAACAAAAATATACATATTAATACAAGTTATTGTATGTAAATGTAGACTGTGGTGAACAGAGAGCACGGTGCAGGAGGCACATGCAAAAGTCCTCACTTAGAAAAAACAAGGATACAAAATTAATGAATAAATTTATTCAGCATTTATTTAGGAATTTAATATTTATTTCTATATTTATTTATTCATACTAATGTCATATTTTTTGTCCTTCTTCTTTTTGTCATCTCTTACGATAGCTGCATGTAGGATGAGATGTGAAAGTGGCAGGGTTAGGGTGGTCTCTGTTTTTCCTCTAACTCTTAACAACATCAATAACAATAATCTCAAACTGTGTAAACTGTGATTTCTGGTGTGCGTCATTGTTTCTCTATCTTCAGTCTCCTGTGTTACTGAAGCCTGTGAAATTATTGTGATAAAATTGTCTTTTTGTGACCCAGAATTCAGCCAAGAGTTCCCACCAAGCACCTTCTCCTTGGAGGACTAATGGGAAGTGAGTGTACACACACACACACGCACACACACACACACACACCGTATCAACCCTCTTCATTCACACAGATAACTGAGAATTTATAATTCACTGGAGCTCTGCTGCAAAATACCATGCGGCCCCTGACAGCCACTTGCTCAAACAAACCCCTCAGGAAGCAAATAAAAGGATTGATTTGTTGTAGATGTGAGGAGGAGGAACACTGGAGGGGCTGCTGAGTACAGGGTGAGGAGGAGTGATGGAGGGAGTGATGATAGATGGAGGAGGAGAGGCGTGGAGGAGCTGTGGATGTGAAGCTAATGAGTTTGGACAGCTCTGACGCTGCACAACAGCAGGACTGGAGCTCCGAGTGTGTCTGCTAGGCTGTGTGTGTGTGTGTGTGCACGCAGCACTGAATAAGGCACAAGTCGTTGGGTCAGCGAGGGTCAAGGCCACATCACAGACGTTACATCACTGCCAGAGCAACACACCCAGCTGTGCAAAGCAGGGGGAGCAGTTTGTACTGGCATGACTAATGACACTATACAGTGAATATCAGAGCTGCTACACACTCACACACTCAACACTTTATATTGCCTTCAGGCCATGAATGGTAACCCTTTTGTTGTGTTTGCCATAGCTCCCTGCAAAGTAAAAGCCAAAACAGAGCACTATTATTTTGTCAGAGTAGTGTCCACTATAATTAAACTTGCAACATTAACATCAGCCCACTGAGCATTGTTAAATAAGTAGATATAATACATTTGTTTTACCATTCAAGGATAAAAACAAATAATAGCCTCTGTCTCTGTAACCTGTGGTGTTTTGAGCTGCTCTCTAGATGATGTGAAAGGTGTCACTCCACAAGTGACTAGAGAGAAAGCTACACAGAAAACACAGCTAACTCTGGGTTTCCCCTGCCTCTCTAGTTTTAGTGTCTTTCAGGCAGTGATGCAGTGCTCAAGTCTGAGATTCTGACTCGAGCTGCGATGATCTAGATTCATGACTTGACTCGGACTTATCAAGCATTGACTTGATCTTGTACTCAGAGACGCGCTCAACCATTACAGGCTTGTACTCAATATTAGGTATAAGTGCTCCGTGACTGGAGCTAATGTTACAGCTTAGTCTCATCACAACTAATGACGGACCTTTCCATCCTTATGGTAACTGTCAGACCCATGGTGCAAAAGTGTTGCATCATAAAAGTAACTCTAATTTAACAGAATATTTGTGACAAACATCAACACCCACTACTGCATAATATGTAACATTTGGATAATTTAAAGCATAACACAATGTTTCCTCAGAGTAATGTGAGTAAACTAATCAATAAATAAATGAGGTTAAGCCCCAAGACACAAGGCTACTGAACATGCAGAATTGCATCATTGTGCATATTAAGTGAACATGTGCTTTTTGTTGTCACAGCCGGACAAGAAAATCAATGCACTGCTTCCAACAAGTGATAATGCTGTTCCTGTCTGCTGAGTACCAACATAAACTTTATGAAGTTATAATACGTCCGTGATGTGTTCACAGGCTGTTCCACTGCCCCTTGAGGCCAACATATCATTACCCTACAACTTTAGCACCACATTTTCACTGAAACTTGCTGCATCCTGTCAGAAATATGATATCAATATTTTGTTGGTATACAGTACTCTCTGAAGAGAGCACAGATGTTTTGTTCCCACCAGCCTCTTCTCACTCACCTTGGCCCATTTACAGTTCTGTATGCTCCGATAAAAAGATAGCATTTTTCCATTTTTCTGCTGGAAAGCAGCTTGACAATTATTACACAGAGAAAACTGAAATATCAAAAAAGCTGTAGTAGACTTCAGAGGCTGGCTGTTTTTTTTCAAATGAAGTTGGTATTCAGCAGACACATCTGTTATTCTGTTTGTAAAATATGTAATTACAGTAAGCACCAGGGTGACAGATAGAACTGCACAATTTCTTCTTTGTATGTTTAGTCCGGGATACAGAACCTCCCTGTTGAGTTCCTGTAAGGTGTCTAGACCTCACTGTCTCTGTCTGTGTCCCAGGGTCAATGGGACTCCGTCTCCCCTCTCACTCAGCCCCTCCCCAGCCAGCAATGGAGGAGGCGGAGGAGCAGGAGGAGGAGGAGGATCTGGAGGTGCCACAGGCTCATTAGGCAGCGTGGCTATCCCTCAACGGATTCACCACATGGCTGCTAGTCACGTTAACATCACCAACAACATCCTGCGGAGCTATGAACACTGGGAGACGGCTGACAGACTGGCCACTGATAGCCAAGGTACGATTCTAGGCATACGACATGGACCAGTGGGAGGGTCACAATCAGCACTCCTTTCATAATGTAATGTGTTGATGTTAATAATAATAACTATAATAATAATGATAATAATAATTTTATTTCTATAGCACTTATCAAAATTAAAATTACAAAGTGCTTTACATATAAAAAACAGGATCATTAAAAACAAAACCAAGCAAACAATAACAATGACAAGACAATAAATTCAATTTACAATAGGGAGGGGAAGGCTAAATGATAAAAGTGAGTTTTAAGAAGAGATTTAAAAGATCCTCTGGCAGAGAGTTCCAAAGCTGGGGGGGCGCGTACTGCAAAGGCCCGGTCGCCGTTTGAGGCAAGATGAGATCTTGAGACTGAGAGTAGAGCCTTGCTGGAGGATCTCAGGCAGCGATCAGCCTCGTAGGGAGATAAAAGTTCTGAGATGTATGTGGAGCCTGACCATTTAAGGCTTTAAAAACAAGCAGTAAAATCTTAAAATCTATTCTAAAACTCACATTTTGCCAGTGAAGAGCTGCAAGGACTGGAGTGATATGCTCATGTCTTTTTGAACCTGTTGAAAGCCTGGCTGCAGCATTTTGTATCAGTTGGAGTCTCTGTAAGTTACGCTCGCTAAAACTAGAATAGAGCGCATTACAGTAATCGAGCCTAGAAGAAATAAAAGCATGGATGACTTTCTCTAGGTCTGTGGGTGAGCGAAAGGACGTAATGAGTTTATAGTTCTGAAATTTTGGAGTCATGATTAGTGATACTCTCTCATCTTTTTTAGTATTTCTGCTGATACACTGCTTTTCCTTCTTCTGCAATATCTTTATGTATTTGACCACGTTGTGTATGTCAGACATCTACTCCACCTACAGGATGAATAGAATTTTTTGTATTCTTCACAATAGAAAACACTTTTACTTCTTATCTAATGGTCCCATACGGGACATAGGTACATTTTTGTATTAAAGCTCCATGCAGGATAAAGTTAGAGTCCATGTGTAATGTGATTATGAAGCAGCTCTACGTTCCATATTAATGCTGTGAAAGTATCAAGGCCTCAGTCCACAGAGAAATGTAGACTGAGTGTATTCAGAAACTGAGCCTTACAGGGGACATATCATGGAAATATAAATTTCTGAAGGCTCTTTAACATATATTTGGGTGTTTGTTTTGCATTGGCCCCCAAAATGTTGGAGGCGCCCTAGATTGAAATCCATGTGGTTTTTCAAGCTGTTCCCTTGATTGTCAGACAATGATGTCATTAGTTTTTGAATTTGCATAATACCACCCCTACCTGTGAGTACTGGTACCAGTAGAAAGGGCGGGCGGGGCTAGCAGTGGTTAATTTGCATTTAAATGGACAGGCACTGAAACCAGCTGTTCTGAACAGGGCTGTTTTGAGCAGATGAAAAGAACTGTGATGTTTGATCCTTGGGGCATTTTGATTTAAGACACCTGGGAACTATTTTAATTTGTGGAAAAGGGGCAGAATATGTCTCCTTTAAAACCAGCCAAAAGGACTTCTGTAACTTTGTGATGTCATAGTGATGATGATGATGATGTTTGATGTGACTGTTGTGTGTATGACTTAAGCTGCAGCAGCAGCAGATCCAGTCCGCCTTAGTAACTGTGTCTCTTCCTCACCCTCCTGTAGATTTCTTCCAGGAGCTGGACTCTGTGATGGAGCCGCTGAGTCAGCAGAGCAGCATGACTGAGCTGGTCCGATACATCAGGCAGGGGTTGCACTGGCTCCGCATAGAGGCTCACCTGTTGTAGAGATGGGACATGAGACAAAATTTAACAAAAAAAAGAAGAAGAAATAGAAAGAAATGGGCCTGGGAGCTAGAACTGGGAAAACAAGTAAGATGAGACTCAAGACGATGCTTGAATTCCCACTGGGATCCTTCAAATGACACCAAACATCAAAGGATAATGTAGACTGGGTATATTAATTGGGCTGCAATTCACCTGCAGTTTGGACTGAACAGTAAATAAGTTAGAGAGTTTTAACTATGAGTCACAGAGTACAAAATTAGCATATTACAAATTTGTCTGATTCTGTTATTTGGTGAGAATAATGAATCCGAGCTGGTATCCTAAATTCCTGAAGGAACAGTAAATGTTACAAACTCCCTGTTTCCCTGAGTAGGAATAAAGTAAAAAGTAAAAAGTGCTTTTACTAAGACAGGTCCATTTAAAAAAAAATAGATATGTGAGAGGCTGAAGTGATTAAGGAAGTAAAGGAAAGGAGAGGAAAGGAAAGGCGCTCAACAGAGGCTCATCTCCTGCAGTAGTGGCCTAGAAATGTGTCTGTGATTGGAACCACAATTAAAGCCTCTGGCTGATATCGATCCAAGTGGAAAGTTCTGGTACAGTCCATTGGATAAGGACCACACTGGTAAAGAAGAGAGGCTCAGGTACAACCACTGGAGCTGAATTAATGGAGGCTGAAGTTAGTCCTCTGCTTCTTTGTCAGTCCATCCTCAGTCTTCAGTGATAGAACCACCACCATGAACCACTTGTACTGAAATAACTTAATTAGCCAAAGTGATCATCTGAAGTTAGCAAATGCTGAAGATATTCATCACATCTTTTTAGTTAATCATTAGTTGATCTTTTTATATAGTGTGTGACAGAGTCTTGAATCAAATGGAAAATACATGCACAGGCATTGACAAGAAATGTAATGATTTAATCCTGGAGCGATAATCCAGAACAGCTGGTCTTTGGCATTTCGAAGGGTAAACATATTTGCATCAGTACAAGTGCAGCTACAGTGATAAAAAAAGAGAAGAAATCATATTTGCTCTATAAGAAGATGCATCAGTTGTGGGTCTTCTTCTGTTGTATTGCTGATAGAGTAGCTGCTAAAAGCTGATTTCCTGTAACTAAAAGAAATGACATTTCAAACTGAAATGACTGGTTTAACCGTTGCTACAAGCAACTACAGGTGTCACCAAAACAACTAGAAATTCAACTTGTAAGGTCTGACTTTGCATCCTAATTCGGAATTATCTTCTAGTTTATGTAACCCCAAACACCTGAGTATTAATAGGTGTAGTTACTGTGTGAAAATATTCTATACTATACTGACATGACACCTGAGTACTGGCACAAGGGCTGCTCAGTTAAGCGCAATATAATCAAAATAACACTATAACCAAGTGCAATATCTAAAATCACAGGAGCTACATTTTTACTTTGATGAAGGTAAAATGTGCCACAACATTGTTTTGCATTGTTTGCACTATAAGTAGCTACAGGGATGTCCTGAACAACAAATCATAAAGGCTTATGTGTGTTTGGTACACGACCCAACCCCAAAAATGACATCATCAATTTTATATTTTCTTAGGTGAAAATGAAGCAAAATTAACATTCACACTGAAATCACATATCACACTTGCAATATCTGTCCATATAATCAGAACATAATATTGTGCAGCCCAGTGCCATTATCAAAATTATAGAAAAAGTTTCTCTGCAATACTGTTTTTGAAGAGCCAAAGGTTCTTAGATATAAGAATTTTTCATAGATTAAAAAAAAAAAAAGGCTAAAATTTTCAATAAAACAAATATTGAGACGTGGTACCTTTAGTCCTCTGGTTCAGGGCAGTGACACTAACATTTTTAAGTGTTAACATTTTTTTTTAAATACATCTATGAGCACACTTATCAGGATGTTTAGTTTATCTATTTTGCATCAGTTGTTTATTTAAGCAGATGCTCTCCAGCTCAGAGTCTGTCAGCACAAACGAGTCAAGATAACCTCAACGTTTAGATGTGTCTAGCCAAACTGAGGATTACAAGACCTGGTCAAGTTGCAGTCCGGGGAGTTAATAGCACAGCAGAACAAGCATTCAGTTCACCGGTACTATAAATGAGGGCTTTTTTTCCATCAAATGAAGCATTTGTCTGGTTCTTCTCTTACCAGATATGGGCTTTTGTGAAATCCCACTCAGCTCTAGTTCCCATAGTAACCCACCCACTAAGGTGTCAAACACTTACAGGGGGAAAAACTACAAGATTCAGTATGATTTGGCTCTAATTGAGCTCCCACCCATGTGGAAATCAAGTAAACAGGGTGGAAATGTCACAGCAGCTTTTCTGCCCTGATGTCAAAAAATCAGCGACTTTGTACAGCACTTAATGAGATCAAATCATCTGCTGGATATCCTGTAGTCGTTTCCTGACATTTGTCGTGTTGTGTTGTTAGTGTGTATACGTGTACAGCTAATTGTCAGGTCTATTTAAATCATTACCTGACTGGACAATAATGTTGTTTGTGTACCATAATGTACAGACTGTGACTCCTGAAAATAGTGTTTGTTTTTGTTTTTTAGTGTCTTGTGAATGATTCAATATGAATGGATGAGAAAGTGAAACAAGAAAATAGGGTATCTATATATATGTGTGTGAATGTACATGAGTGTGTGTGTATGTATGTATGTGTGTGTGTGTGTGTGTGCGTGTGTGTGTGTGTCCATGCGCAGACTATGGCTGCATTTACACAGCACCAAATATAATCTGATTTTTAACTCTTTGTGGCACATGAAATCAAAAGGAGATGAGACTGTTTCTATGTGGTTTCTCTTCTGTTTTGTGTGGGCTATAAAGCCTTAAAATCTGGATTTTTTGTTATTTCATGGTCTCTGTAAATCCAGCTCATCAAGCATGAGTTTTTAAGTTTTGGATCATTTGACCATCGCTGAATGTGTATGGAAGACATGCGGATGTGAAAAGTAATTTTCACTTTGACAAAAAAAAGAAACTCAAGTGCCTCTATTTGTGTCCAGTGGGAATTGCTCTATTTATTTAAGAACAAAGAATGACTCTAAATGATTTTCCATACCATATTGGTATAAATATGAGATTGTTTTTCGTAAAATCAAATGTTTCCATAAGCTTTTTACTGGCGTTTATGACGACACCAGGGTTTGGCTTTAAGAAAAATGTGTGATTTAACGTGTCAAATTTGCATCAGTTTCTGTTTTTTTTTGTTTTGTTTTGTTTTTCTCTCTCTTGATGATTTGAACGTATGGGTTTGTCTGAAATGCCTGAAAAAATAAAACCATCGCATGCAATAAATGATAGCTTCAGACCAAGAACTACTTGTGTCCATTTTGAAAAAGAAAAAAAACAAAAAACAAAAACGATGTATTTCCTGTCACATAGTCATTTACAGTGTGAATGTTCTACATCACCTGAAAGTACAGAGCCGCTTTCATTGCACAACACTTAAGATATCAGTCTGATAGAGGTTTTAATGTCCGATAATATCATGGTACTTAAAACCTTTAAGGGACAGACT
>OMNW01035641.1:0-21668 GCA_900303245.1 Selene dorsalis
GGGTGCATAGAAAATGAAAATGGGGAAAAAGCATAGAAAAATGTGTACAAGGAGAGGGAGAAGGAAATGGAGGGGCAGCTGGTGGAGAGAGAGAGCATTAGTCGTGCTGTTTGAGCTACCTATTGCGTTGTACGGCATTAAAAGCTTCTGATACGTGTCACAACAATGCCATTAACCTAATGCATGACGTCATTTACTTAATGCCTTACACTTATAAATTCATACACATGAAAAATGCATGTCCAGCCTGTCCCACTCTAGATAAAGGACTATAAACTGATATCACATTTTAAGAGCTACTTACAATATTATTGTCAATCTACATCAGACATTCCTAAAAGAATGATAGAAAGAAATGAATATTTATGAAGTATCACAGTTTTATGGACAGCACACCATAATAATGATCAGTGAAGATACAGGAAAAGTTGATGTTGGAATAAGACAAAGGGGAGGCATCACGTCTCCTTCGAATTTAAGTTCCAATTGAGAAAGCAGCTGCAGTGTTTTTTTTGCAACAGTGTGAGCAAAACATTCACCGTCAAAATAATGTTTGTTTTTTGGCAGCTTCCTGAATGTTTGACTACTATGCCTTATGAAAAAAATATTTGGCATCCCCCTCTCATTCACCTTGATATGTCAGGTTCTGGATAGAATATGTAAAATGAATGTGCCTGTAATTTCAAACTACAGCAGAGGCCGGCAGTTTTGTGTCATTGAGCCATGAGTGGTGCACTCTTTCCAAAAGGTGAAAATTCGCCAGGGCTGCATCTATCGTGCGATCTACCTCGATCACTCTTTCCTCACTCCCTCTCCTATCTCACCAACTCTGCCTGTCTTTCTCTTCTCATTTTTTATTTGCACCTCACCTATATCATGATGTCTCCTGCTTCCACTGTGTCCCCCCTTCCCGTCCCCCTTTATCACAGTCCTCCTTCTTTCTCTTTGACTGGATCTCTCTGTCTTGCTTTCCCTGAATGTCTGATTCTTTAATGAATGAAATGCCATTCCATCAAGATGCCACCACAGCAGTGACACAAAATAGCATTTGTTGCCTTGTGTGCGAAATTCCTTTATGAATTGGAGCCCTCTCTTTTTCCCTGGAGCGTCTTATGAAAGATAGCTAATTGCATGTCCACATTGTGCCGTCAGTCCCTGCTTCCCTAGCGCACCATTCAGAGGCAATTAAAGTGAGCTTAAACAGAGTAAGAAAGTGCGTCATCCTCTTAATGCAATTAAGGAAGTGTGCACACAAACATAGAGTAATACTCTGAAACACAAAAACAGGAACACAGAAAGAACACAGAAAAAAAGGATAAGCGGAAAAGGTTAATTTATCATGCGATGTAAGCTCTTGTTTCATCTTCATCATATGTGGCAGTATCTTACATTTAGGTTTTGACACTAAACTAGGCTGTTTTAAAAGACAAAAATAAAAGCTTTTGCCTTCTATCTAGATAAATCCTGACTAGTATACTTTTAAAAACTGTAAAAATGTAGTTGATTTCTATATGAATGACCTCAAACTCATACATTGTGTTTATTCTTTGAGTTCTGAATACTATGCACTATAATAATAGCAATGTTTTTTTTATTTACAGTGATTGTTTAACTGTTTAATTTTATACCTGTCTGACTTTTATGGATGTATTAAGACCAGTCTCTAACAACTTCACAGCAAGAATCACAGCAAACTTTCTGATCTTGAGTTATTTGTCCAGAAAGGTGGTAAGATGCAAATAACTGCCCATGTCTGCTTGCCTTTGTTGAGAAATGTTTCCAAGGCCCATGAATACAGCACTAAGGATGGCAGGAAGACAAAGTATTACAGGTCTCCCGGAGTTAGATGCAGAATCACATGGTGATAACCACATAAACAAGCTTCACAATCGTTATAGTTGCGGGTGGTGAGAGGTAGTAATAATAACCAGCACACACCTTGAGGTACACATGCAAACAGGCTGTCTTATGATGTGTAATGGCAGGCCTCTGGGTCAGGCAGATAAGGTTTTTTCACTCTTACAATCATGTTCCAATACTTAAGCTCAAACCTCTGACATATAGTATGTGATTACAAGCACTCGATGAACAGTTAAAATCAAGCAAGGCGTCATTACAACGCAGCACACTTAAACCAATTTGAAGTAGTGAATAGCTGTTAGTTGTGAGGCAATTTTGCATGTGAAGATTCTTTGTTGTTTGTGGGTAAGTCTAACTTTTACCCATCCCTTCTTAATTTGGTGGTAGAGAAATTTAATTTGTTTAAAGGCGGCATTTTTACAGTGCCTATTTGGACAGGGGAAATCTCACCACTTGTTTCTCTCACTTTAGCACTTTGTGTGTGGTAGCCTCATCTCCTCAGTATCTTCATTAATATTTTGTAGGGGAGCAAACCACAAGAAAGAACAGACCAGAAGCTGTCCAGTCTATAGAGGAGGTTAAACAATCTTGTACCAGAGGAGCTACACTAAAAAATGACAACAAAGCAGTGTTAGACTCCATGTGCTAAACACTAGATGAAGTCCTACGTAACACTGTTCACTCACTCATACACACTAGCAAATCCCTAGGAAATAACAGTGCTTACACAGGCCGAAAGCAATAGTAAGCACAGAGTGCTATCTTTTGTTAGACTTGAAGGCTCCATAATTATTATTGATCTGCTCATTATGGTGTATTACTCACCACCTGAATTTCCCTACTTTTCAAGGCGAGTTCATTGCCTTACAAGTGACAGGACCTAAACTGAGATGTCATCTATCTCATCTGACCTGGTCTGCATGTGAGTCACTAATAGACAAAGTAGAACACAGTACTACAGCAAAGTACACAAAAGAAACAGGGAGCATTCACACTTACATTGTAACATGCACACAACCACACAGTAATGTAACATTTAAAAATCATCATGGCTCTGTTCTGGTCATTAGCTCTGGTTTATGCTTCTTTTTTTGTTTTTAAGTTGCAGTCCCTCCTGTTTTGTTGTTTTGTCTTACTCTGACCTTTTCTACTGGCACTAATTCAGCTTTTTTTTGTCCACATGCATGTTAAGTTCACACGTGCACACATGCCACCTGCACAATACAGTGTACAAGGTGTTGCTGTGAACTCAATTAGGGATTTTTTACATTTTCAAAAAATAATAAGATATATATTTTTGTGCAACACAATTTTATAAATCTGCTCAACATCGGTTTCAAAACCACAAAGTTTTATGTGTACTTTTGTGTATCAAATCAATACAAGAGGCATTTTTAAAGATGAGATATACCTCATACTCTATGTGTACATGTGCTGATCGAGTGGACAACAGAATCTTGCATTAAGTGGAAAATATCAGTATATTGTTCTATTATGTTACCTTTATGAATATGTCAAAAGTGACAGTATCCTGCGCCTTAAATCTGAGAAATCCCTTTTATACAAAGATTAAAACATCAGAAGGACACAGAAACACAAAAAGAGCACAACTCCTACACTGGGAAAATATGCCTACCCAATACCATGCATTGTGGAAACAAGAATGTCTGCTCTTTTGGACCACAGATATTTGTTTGTACTGTCAGAGACCAAGGCTAGGCTGTGGCCTCTATGCCCTGGGGGAAATGGCTCTGTGTGGCAGAGGGGGCATGCTGGCTTTATATCGGTGCAGTGCATGGACAGACACAGACTGTAACCCTAAGGCTGCTTACAGCTCTCTTCAATTAGTATCCAGTAGTGTCTCCCCGAGCAAACCCTTCCCCTCATGCAACTGAAGACTGGGCGGTTCATTAGACCCCAGAGTTTGTTTCCATAAGTGCAACCCCACAATGTTACTTTCCTTTGCCTCCCAGAGCCCCTCCCTCTCTGACCTCCTCTCTGCACCGGAACATGTTCCATTTAAATCATTTCAACAAATATAAAAATATATATATAAGATGTGTTGACATTCTATTTTCTTCATCTAAGATACACAGTGAAAAAGAGAAAGTAGAAATAAGACAAAAAGAATGGGAGAGATCACTTCATGTACTGATCAGATCAAAATCAAGCAACAGTATGTATATTTTTGAACAGTTGGAAACCTCAATTAGTTGATTCTAGTAGCTGATTTAAATAAACCAGTTCTTAATTATCCAAAGACATACAACTATAATTCTTTTCACACTGCAGTTTGCTTGTAGCTACACTTGAGACCTTGTCCTGGACAAGCTGGGGCTCTAAGCTCCAGGGCATCCTGAGCAGAGCTGAATCTCAATTCACCTCAATACTACTGTTAGCACAGAGGTAGCTAACACTGTTAGGTCTGCCAAATTTCAAATTTATTCGACAACTATAAGCTGTTATGGCTCATAGTTATAGATATATAGCAGAGTCACTTTTTAAACACAAAATCTGCTGCTAAGAACATGCTAAGAAAAAAGCACTCAACGATTTAGTTAGGTCCAGATATAATTGCTGCCAGTGTTGCAAAGGCAAATTCTGTAAGTGTAAAGTGTTTGCGATAGATAAATATGTGTTAAAGCTCTACAGCCTTATTAGAGAGTATTAACTGGTTTGTGAGTTTTCTGCATGACTTCTTTGAAAGCCATTGTAATGCAGAAAATTACGAAATGTCACAGAAAGAAGAAACCTTTACCATTCTGTGTTACACATTGTATAAAAACTCACAAGTCCATATTCTGTGAGGAATAGAGCTGCCCATTTTGTTTATGGCAATTTTCTATGTAAACAGAAAGATTCCAAATGAGCATGATTCACAGCAACTAGCAAAAATAAAATAAAAGATAAATACAATTATTTTGTGAAAATGCAGGTTTTGAATAATGTTTGGTGCAGTGTATTTAGTAACACGCTGGAGTAGTCTTAAAGTCTAGGTCAAAATGTGAGCACAGACTTATATAGGGATCTCTTCAATGGGTGAATTGTTTTAGCTGGTTTCCAAATTATGCCACGACACTCCCAGCAACAAATGGACAGTAACAGAGCAGAGACACATGTAGACTATTCATAGGTGCCTCACAATGAACTATTTGACTGTAATGGGGGCTTTGCCACCTCTGTTATTCAGCCAGCACAGTCACCATCACAACCTATTCTGATACCAAATGTAAAGTCCAACTGCCCTCCAAATCCCTCCAATTATAAAAGGTCCTTGAGTTGCTGTTTTGCCCCCTCTCTAGCTCCTGTCTGATTACTGAGTGTGGGGCGAGCTGCGCAGGCAATCAGCCGCAAAGCGCAGAGGACCAAGAGGACTGGGGGAAAAAAAAAAATCAAATCCAAAACACTGCAAAAAATAAACTACAGGGGGACTTCTGGACCGCAATTACAGGCCATCCAGCCAGGCCCCTGCTCTAGCACTCAAGAGCTGCCGTGATTTCCGACAGAAAAGGTTATTAGTTTTTATTGGAGGAAATAGATGCTGGGTGGCTTTAAATGGCACAGTAATGTAGGGAGGCTGGAGAGAGGCCTCCTGACCCAGGTCTCCCAAGGGTCCCATTGCGCCGCCGGAGGGACACGGAGAAGCCATCACACGCCCTCTCCCCTTCCCTCAGCCCTCGTGCCCTACAGCTTCGACTTGAACTCCAAGGCTGTACCCTGGTCTTCGGTCCTGAACTCAACCTGGACACCCACTTTGTCTTTTTTCTGACATGTCTTTAAACAGAAGCATTAGGGCTGATGAGGTTTCTATAGCTGCCCATTTCTCCTCTGACCTAAGGTGAGAACTTCTGAAAAATACTGTCATCCACTCTGTTTTAATATTTTTTAGTTTGGCTAATTTTAATGATATTCTGAAATTTCAGAGAAAAATTCAATAACCTGCAGGTTTGATACATTAACCACAATCAAATAAACAACAAAACAATAAAGCTAAAATTAACTGGCTTGATATTACAGTTGTCCTTTTGAGAGACTAAAGAACATTTTAATTAAAAAGTTTTTACACAAAATTGTGTAAAACCCTAATATGGACATGGTTTTATTTCAAAGAATCCTTTAATATGGATATCCTGCCACCATCAATTTTATCACTAGATTTTCAAGCCGAATCTGTGTATCTGCACACACACAGGCGTGTGCTTATGCCTCCAACACAGCAGCGGCACATGTGAAAACATCATCAGTGAGCGTGGCGGCTGCGTGTTTGCTTGGCTCGGTGTAATGACTGCCTGCAGATTTCCTGTCACGAGCACGTGAGTCTCCGGCTCCAGGAGGAGAAGAGAAGAATGCAACCATATTTGCCTTTGTGCTGGGCTGCCAGTGTGTGTACTCTGCTGTGTGTGACGTTATTTCAGAATGTGTAAGCTATGATCTGCCTGCACCAGATGAAGTGCTCTCCACAGGCGTCTGCGTGTCAGTGTCCAGTGATAGGCAGTAATCAGACATGTATGCTTTTATCAGCTAGAGGAAACACACAGAAATATTTTTAATGATTTTACTATTATTCCATGCGTATGATGCAACATCTTAGTCACTTAGGTGTGTAAAATGCAATTACTTTGATTAGGACTGTGTGCGTCAAAATATGTCACTGTATGTCAAAGTAGATAATATGTTAATGCTTTCTTTTGTGTGTGTGTGTGTGTGTGTGTGTGTGTGTGTGTGTGTGTGTGTGTGTGTGTGTGAGTGCATGTGTGTTTGTCTTCATTGTGCTTGCTGCCCGTACTCTCCTCTGCTCATCTGTATTCAGGGCAGGTAGGCTCCAGCACGGACCCACAGCTCAGTAACTAATGGAGGGGCTGATGGGAGCCTGATGACGACCACAGGGCCATTTGTACACACAGATACACACACACACGCATGGTGCACATATACAAACACAAACAGTATGGTCATTTCCAACCACGTCTGCAGCCATCATACAGCTAGTAGCCAGGTAAGTTAATTACTTTGACTATTAAATATTGGTGATTTTTTTTCTTTAGTGTGCAGGGGATGCAATTTGATAAATTTTATCATCTTTCTGAGTAAGTGAGTAACAATTACAGCGCAAGGAATCATCTTCTTCTGCCTCTGTTGATTTTGCTGCTACTGCCTTAGATTTCTGCCTTTAATTGCCTCCACTGCAAACTTTTCCAGCGAACCACTGCCCCTCTAAGTTGATTGCCAGGAAGTGCAGGGAATTAGAAAATTAATGTCACACCAGGGTCATTGCATTAGAGTGGCACACACATAAACTTGGACAATATGTTTTCTCTGTTGAAAATATCACAACGCCAGTGACTAACTTTTACACACGTGTTAAAAAACCTTTTGTTTGCAGTTTTCTGCATTAGATGAAATTCACTGCAACATTTCACTGCTGTCTAATATAGACAGTTACAACTTATGACTTGCACAAAGTTCCTGCCAAAACAACGAAACAAGAGTCCTGTGTTTCTGTGTTCCTGTGACGTCATTTGTGTCAAAGATGTAAACCTAAAGACAGTCACAACACCCTTTAAAACTTCACATCTTTTTCATGTACTGGCCTGTACATCAGTTTTCTCCTGTCCTCTCATGTTTTGGTTTGTTATCTTCTCTCATACATTATCTGTGGATCTCCCCCTGGTGAACTTTCCCATTTCCTTTCCTTTCCTTTCCTTTGCTTTCCTTGCCTCTACTCTCCTCTCTTTTCCCTCCTCCTCCTCCTGCTTTGCCGCCTCCTCCTCCTGTGCTGAGCTTGGGCCAAAGAGCTGACAGCCAGTGACCTAGGAGCCTCCAAGGCTCCCAGGGAGAAAGGTAATGGGCCCAACCCCGGAACGCACTCTCACTCTCGGCACACATGGGGCTGCCGGCTGCTTTGATCCAGTAGCCCCTGCTTGGGTCTCCTGACGCCTGGTGAGGAAATTCATAGGAACAACTGGAAGAGGCCTGTGTTTATTCAGCTCCTTTAATGAGGAGGGAGACGGATTATCGGGGGCCTAGATCTCCCCAAAAAAACACAAGGAAAGAAAACTGCTGCTCCTTCCAGATGTTGCTCTATCACCAGTCACTCGAAAAGAATCCAGTGAGAGTGAGAGAGGGAGAGAGGGAGAGAGGGGGAGAGAGAGAGGCAGGGTTCCAGTATTCAAGAGGGAGAACTAGCGGTCGGCAGGAGAATTTCGCAGTATTTTCTCTGTTCTTCTGTCTGGCCAGATGTGGGAGCTGGCCAGCTCTCTTTGGGTGAGCCCAATGGAGAGCAGCCGCCCAGGCGCAGTGGGGAGAGCTGGGGGCTCTGAGAGGGAGCATGCAGACATGTGTTATTTTTTTGGGGGACGGGGTTTAGATGGTGTAGGTTACTTAATCTCTCATGCATACGCTTTACTTTAAGCAATTTGTGCTGTCTTAAAGAGAAAAAGGTCCTATTTCCTGAGCCTGTCATGTACCCTCTAATGTGTTATTTTTGGGATTTTTTACACATAGCCTCGCTGTAGCTCTAATTAACATGGCGTAGCAAGTGACGTGGGAACAGACGTATGAAGGGACTACAGGTGGTGGAGAGACAAAGGGAGCCCCAGTTATGATAACGCCTCTCTACCTGCAGACAGACAGCACACACTGGCCGTGTGTCAGGCTCTTGACCCTTTTGCCAGAAGACTGACCAGATCAATATGTCTCTCTATTGTCAAACCATTTAGGAGAGGATTAAGGGTCAGCCACTGGTCACAGATCCTCACACAGAGAGGGCAAAGGTCAATCTGTGCTGCACATTTACATATGATTTCAACACTTCAAATCTTGTAAGGAGTATCACCTGTGGTACAAACAGCTTTGTATTTCAGTCTGGCTAAAGTCTATTCCAGCCTCCATCCTTTTTTCCTAATGCTCCACAGCCTCTGTTCCTCGTCTGCCCAGCCGAACCATCCTGACCTTTGCCCTCTCTGAACTGCTACCCCCCTCTGGGTTCAAGGTCAGAGCAGTGACAGGCTGTAAAAGCGGTGTCCACTGTACACATTTATGTGTAAGAGGGCTTGTGATAAGTTAAGGTCACTAAAGAACAGAGGCAAATGTGAAGATTGCTGATAATTAAATTACTCTTTAATGGTTACTCATGTGCATATCCATAAAGACACACAGTGCCCGTGTGTGTGTGCGTGCAATCAAATGGTCATGTAAGTGCAGTAATATAAGTTTTCTTCACAGTTATAAAATTACATGCAATTTGATTAGCATTTCTGCTAAATACAGACAGCTAATTAGGAAATTGGATTGTCAGTTTTATTAAACCACCATAAAAATGATCTCATTAGAGCAACTTGTATTTATATAATTATCAGCTTGCATTAAAACCAAATCCAGATACAGTCAGTGTTTTGGCATATGAAATTTAAAATGCTGGAAGTTTATCCAGGATGTCAATAAACATGTTTTCTCTGAGATATAAGAAGTTAATCATCCATCATTGCACATATGATAACCTGCGAGGACTATCAACCTTAATTTGATTTTTATTTTCATAAGACTTAGATCACTGCACACTGCATCACCATCTATTTTTATATACTAATCATTTGTGAAGTAAGTGTTCGACTTTTACCCCTATTGGTATGAATATAAGATTTAAATACATTTGTCAGGATTACAAATGCTGTAAAAACCATGAAGCGATATATTTTGTTGAAGTTAGCATTTGGTCTGCAATTACCAGCAAGCACTTTTCAGAATTGTTTGTCATGTCATGAATTGGAAGAAAAATCACTATGCTACAATCTAATTATAAGGTCATACATACATATTCGTATTGTCCTTGTTATTTTTGGAGCAATTTTTTTTAGCATATTACATTGTAGGTCAGTAACTAACCTCTGATATTTTTTAGCCATCTTAGGTCGAATTATTGTGAATATTTGTGTTGAGTCATTTATTTTTTCAATGGAGTTTACAAGCCTTAATGTCTAGTTAATTAATTAAAAGAAAAATCAAAAAGTTAAGTCAAAGAGTCTAAAATGTTACAAAAAAGGACCTTGACAATCTTTTTTGACAATAGCAGGGTGTCATTTAAAAGGAATGGGATATGTGGATGTAATGGATATGACTCCCTGCACACTCTCTCTTATTATTTAAACACTAAACCCTTTAGCTGATATTTCTTTTCTCTGCTCAAGTTCTCAAGAGTTTTCTTTGAGATTAAATCTGTAAAATACAAACTTTCCACAAAGAAGGTATTCCCTCTAAAGTCTCATACATGTGGAGAAACTACAATGAGGAAAAAAAAATCAACGGAAACACTTACCAACTGTGAAGCAGAGGAAAGCTTCCTTCACAGTCCTGCAAAACATAAGAGAAATGCATCAGTGTCCGCAGTCTTAAATCTGTTAAAGATGTGCCTCTCAAAAGTTAACCACAGGTCTCACAGTTCTTGCTCATTTATTACAGTTACTATTCACAACCTTTCGCCAGCATCCCTCTCACTGACCAATATTATCAGCCCCTGGGCTGCTCTAAGCTTGCAACAAGCTTTTATGTATGAATTGATAAAACCTGAATAAACTGGCAAATCAAAGACAGTCATTATCATTATATTGTTATTTTGCACTCATTTCTGTCTCCAGGCTTTGTGCTGTTTGTTATGAGGTTATATTACAACCAGAGGGTAGAAAAGGACACTGCAAAAACATATTAAGAATAGAATGAATAAAAGCCACTGAAAAAATGTTACTTTCTTAAGAAAAACAAACAAAAATAATTGCATATACAGATCAAAAACATCTCTGGCACTCTCATGTCAGCTCATAGTTTCCCAGTCATTCCTCAGGCCTCCTCTAATTATTCAAGTCACAGCTCCTCTGACGACATAGTAACCATACATTTTGCTCTTCTACTGGGTAGCTTTTTCTGTGTTTTAAATATGGGGATGATTTAAGCCCCATTATAATAATCAAGTTGATCACCATGCTGTATCAACAGCAAATTCCACCTGTTGTGACTGTGTGGTCATAAAATTCAAACTTGAACACAACAAGACAATATTCAAGAGGGAGAACCCTGGAATCACAACCTTGAAAATAATTTCCTCTCTCGTTTCATTTATTATTGAATAATTACAGACAGCACCACAGATTCCTCAGTGAACAACACACTGATGTTTAATTTTGGTGCATAAGCCACAGCTTAGACAGCATAATTGCTAGCTTCACACTGGCAGAAGAAAAGTTATGCCTCAAGATAGTATGAATAAAAGACAAACAGACAAATTTATTCATTAACAAACAGTAAAAACCTATACACACTCAACATATTGGGTTTACTATCACAGAAACAGAAATTAATCTCCGGTATTCCTTATAGTGCTGACATTCAGACCTCATTTTAAATCATATTAATATTATTAAAGCCAAGCTAAAACCAACACTTCCCTGTTTCTCTGTACAGTATGGTGTGATGATGCTATAGCCTCAATCAGCCTTTAACCCCTACCCTTAGACAAGGCAAAGGCATCCATTCCCCTGACTCCAGGTCAGTAAGTAAGCTTGTATTTTTGGATGGCTGCTGCCGATTGTCTATGCACTTTAATAAGCGGGCTGCAGGTCAGGCAGATTTATAGGCCCATGGTGGGGTGTAGGGACCGGACTCCCTTGGCCTCCAGCTTCCCCCTGCGCCATTACGGCAGAGTGAGATATAGTGGGATATTGATCCCAATGCCACTTCATTTCACAATAACTATTACACGATATTCTCCCGGGCTGCGCGTGGCTCCTGATTTATGCTGCCTTGCTATTTACATTAGCAGTAAGTGTTTTTCTATACCAACTGAGGAGGGTCTTACAGGCACACAAATGGACATGTGAACATTCACATTCCATACCATACCTGTCTTTTTGCTACCTTTGATGCCTTTTCACAGTAGCAGGAGTGCTTAACACAGTGCTGCCTGCTAGGTGAATAATGGAAAATAACAGACATAAACATATTGAAGGATACATCCCAGCCTTCATTGCAGCTGTGTGATTGACCTTGAGGCAATGTTATTCTCTGTATAATATCTTATTTAAAACACCTGCTTGATCACATCCTCTCTTTAGATTGCTAATATATTCAGGAAGATAGTTTTGAATTATTTCATATTATTTCATTTCTACTTGCTAATTGGAGTTATGTACAGTCTATGGGTAGAAAACAATCAAAGTAGAGATAACAGCCACATCTGTGTCAGAAAACAAAATCATGATTTGTATTTAACTGTGCTGCATACCTGAATTTAAATATCACATTTATTTAACATAAATGGATTCACCATTGTACTGTGTGCAAGTTATGAAATTAAAATAATATCTGAAATTCAGACTGAATTGCTCTGTGCTAATGTGTGAAAATGTCTAAATTGCATTTAATTGAATGCTGCCATTTTGCAAATTTTATCACGTGAAAGAAAATGTTGTCATGATCGAGATAATTAGGATAAGCAGCCAGTGCCTCCTGAGCCTGTGCCGTCCTCAGCTGCATACTTCAGAGCTGGGTCTTTGCCAAAGTGGCTTCCCTTGCAATGCCAGGCTGGTGCTGAGTGTTTGTTTACACACAGAGGAAGCCTGTGTCAATGGCAGAGCAGAAGACATGAATGGGGAGGAAGGGTGGGATAGGGACCCTGTATAGTGCTGACATTCCCACAGGCAACCCCCACAGGGGGCACCGTGCCACAGATGCCGTCACTGCTACATGTGGGCCACAACAGAAAACAAAAGGACTAATGACCCTTAATTGCTCTGGAGCTGTTTAAAATCAGATGAGTGTCGCCTAAGCCGCAGTATGTAAATCAAATCCCCCTCCTCGTCCCTCATCCCAGTCTACCCCCTAAGCTGTCTCCCCTGGCACAATCAAGTCTTTTTCTCATAAGGGGGCGGGCAGCTTAGCAGGCTGGCTGCCAAGTGAGGGGAGCTGGCAAGCGTGGTAATGTGGAGACACTTGTTGCTACAATGCCTGCCTGTTACGCCAGCACATGGTAGAAATGGGGCGACTGAGGGACGTGTGTGAGGAGCAGATGCGCATACTATAGCCTCCACGTGCTGCCATATTAAACATGGCAGTAGAAAAGAAGCGTGTGCTTCTGTCAGCTTTCAAAGCTGGCAGACACTGCGTGCATGTCCCATTCATTAATAGGTCCATTCACATGCAGCACGAAGTTTGATTGTACACAAATGCCCCATTAGGGAGGAAGGGGTTGGTTAGTGAATGCAAGTCAGTGTGTGGGTGTTTCTGCAAGTGCAGTTGCTTGTGCTTGTTTGCATGCGTGTTTGCATATCTTTTGAAAGTGACAGGGTTTTCTTTGTGTATGCTTAAAAGGATTCTAAATGGTTGAGTTGAGTCTGGTTTGTAGAATATATACTTTAAACTGGATGGTGGATGACATTTCCTTTATAAAGAATAAAGTTTCATTAAATTTACAGTTTGCTCCTGTGTTGGTTTGAATATTCATTATTATAATTTTGAAATACAAACGTAAAAAAGAGGTCTGATCATTTTATACTATATTTTAGAAAAATAGAAAATTACACTATATTAAAAGCGTGTTTTGATGCCAAGAACATGAGATTCTAAATAACATCCCTACTGAATAATATCAATTACAGAACTTAACAACAAGAGAAGTCGTCTCCACAAAGCCTCAGAGAGAGCAGGTGTCTCAAGCCTGTGACCCAGGGAGAGGTGAGCGATGTCCTCCTGTGCCCCTGTGTTTCCCACTGCTCCCACCACACCCATTAACATCAAGCCTTAATGCATTTCCTATACCTGCATGCTTTCCTGCTATGTGGAGTCTCTGGTGATTTAAAGACAGCAACAAACCTGTCCTATTTTCAGAGTGACATTATTGATAGACTGTCACTTCAGATTGTAGGTGACTGCTAATGGTTGTTTTATGGTGCACATGTCAAATCTGATGTGTAAATTTTTTCATCCTGCCTCTTAGCGTATCTTTCCCTGTTTTATTTGAGTCTAATGACTGACGCCAGATTATTATTACACTTTTATTGGAACAAACAGAGCTACTTCACTACTTAATAACATGAGCAAAAACTGACCTTTCCGGAAAATGGCCTGCCAAGCACCACTGCAAAAATAATATTTTTTATTGTAAAACTTTACCGTATTGTGAGGCATTAGTTTGTATTGTTCAGGCTAATAGTGGCAAATCATTCAGTGCACTCTGCAGTAAATAACAGACAACCCTGATTCCTCCTGTCCTGTCTGATCAAACATAAATAAAATGTGCAAAAATGAAAATTTATCAGAGCTCAATCATGGCAATCAAGCCCTGATAAAGCATGTATTTTGTTTCTGTGTCCAGCGTGCCATTTTGAAAAGCTAGCTCCCCTAACAGACCTCCACCTCCTCTTCACCCCTCCACTCTTTATCCACTCCAGTGTTTTCTCCCTGTGAACCTGTATCCCCTCTTGTCATGGATTAGCCTCCATACTTGCGTGAACAAAGACTCAGTCAGCATGTGTTTATGTGTTGGTCCATGTGTTGTGTGAAGAGGGGACGTGTCTCCCACTTATGTCCGGATCTTAGAGGACCCCAATTTGTTAGGCATTAATCAGAACACCTGCTCAGAGAGCACCCTGTGTCAGTGGCTCACTTTGTGTCCCAATGGTTTCCCTGGCTGCCGGGCTTTTTGTTTCACCACTTGAGTCATCAGTGTCGTTTGAAATCAATTTAACGATTGTGCCTGAGACTGATTTGTGTATGCAAATGCTACATGAGGAGAAAAGGAGTAGGCAACATACAGAGAAAAAAGACAAGAAAGAGGCCAAAGAAAGAGGAACCACATACTGTGCATTACTCTGGAATTAAAGAGCAATAAGTCATCGAGTGTTTTTTCAGCAGGTGGGTGTAAACAAAAGGCGAAACCAAACAGAAATTTGGCTTTGCCCTATAAAAACAACATTGTCTTGCTTCTTGCTGAAGGACAAGGCATGCAAGAGAGAAAAAAAAAACAGTAAAACGCTGTGACAGGACAAGGAAGACTAGGTCAGAGAAAGGCCAGGAAAGAAAGGGAGTACAAGAGCGAGCTAGCAGAAGAAACAAATGAATAAATTCATGGGGCACAAAATGAAAGGAAAGATGGAGGGGAGTGGAGTAAAGGAAGGGGGTTGGAGTCATCAGTGGAAGATTTTTATTGTCCGGACACAGGAGATGCACACAAAAGCACTGGGAAGATTCAATTAAGTATCATATGCAGTGACCTTATTGCCATGGTTACGGAACAGTGGAAAATATTAATCAAGCCTGCACTTGCAACAGGGAGAAAGATGGTGGAAGGAGAGACAGAAGGAAGGCATCAATGAGAGAGACAGAGAGTGGTAGGAGAAGGTTAGAGAATAATGGCACGTGTGTGTGGTTGCATGTGTGTACATGTTTGATTTTATGTGTGTTTTAATGAGCACAGCTGCAAAGGTCCATGACTGTCCCCACCAAGCTATGGACATCAGCATGCTGACATTAAACATGCCATTTCTGATGATGGATTTTCAACTGCTTTGTCAAAAATATTTTTTTAATGCTAAAATAAATAAAAATGCGCATGGCATCCTACCAATAAAACTTGTCGGGCTCATATTTGCACAAAAAGGAGTCACAAATGTGGAATGAGCTCATTCTGAACTCATTTCACATGGGGGTGAACTCACTTTTCAGCTCACAAAGATTTGTTTTAGCTTCCTCTCTGTATTTCAGGTTGAATTCCATGTGCCCAAATGTCTGTCGACACTTTCTTAGCGAGGAAAAAAAAAACTTGAATCCATCACACAAGTGAATTCATTAATAACAAAACTTGCAAATGTTTGCCACATGAAAATGAAATGTTTTCATCCATCAGTGGGCTTTTTTTTTCCTGTGCTAGGGTACACTTACACATAGTTCTAAATAAATCCTCTAAAAACCAGTACTCGCATATTGTTACAGACTCAGACGGAAAAATTATGACGATCATTTTCAATCATATTCCATTATGATGTTCCTCTCAGTCACATTTCCCTGCACACTGCAGAAGGGGAAAGTTGAAGATTGTTCTGTTTGATGAAGCTGTAGAGTGTTTGCTCGCTGTCTGCAGGGACTGTCTTGAAAACAATCTATCTGAAACTCCCCCGCTGAGCAAAATGTTAAATAAACAAAGGCGGGGATAAACAAAATCCCTCCATTTCAATGTCACTGGGAAGAAAGCTAACATTTTAATACTGCGATTGTAAAAAGGAGGTAACAGTCATAACACGTTCATCATTTAAACTTTGGACACATTTAATTTTTTTTCTCCCAAAATAGGTAATTATCAACATGGCGGCTGTTGAGATTCAATTGTTGTACTTGATTCAGCCATCAGGCAGTAATATATAGCTATCTCGGTATCTCACTCTTTCTCTAATTTGTCTTGATTTAAGGAAGAACATTTTAAAACTTCTCTTGATATTAATAATGATGTGACTTTTTTTTTTTAGAAGAAGAAATGATTATTTAAAGTAATACTACCTGAAAGTTGTGTGTTTGATTTGAACATAAATGCCTGCGTAGAAAAACTGATGTACGGCAGAATAACATAATTGCAACGCATTTCCTGTCCTTAACACAGTGTCTTTTTCCAATTAACATCCACACTTAGATATGAAATTCAAAGACAACATCCGCAATCAGTGCTATGCAGACAACACTTATCCTCCCATTTGCCCTAACAACAGTACCCAAGTAGGCAGTCAACATCAAACCTGTTATCATCATTTTTCTGGGCTCCCCAGAAAAAGTGAACTAGGTGCCATCTCTGTTGACAAACTAAGAACAGTTAAATGTAAAGAAAGTCTTTTCCTGTAGCAAAACTGCTGTTTTTATTATGTGTTGACATGACTTCAGTCGACTGTATATTTATAGTATTTACAGCAAAATGCAGAAAACAAACAGCTGCAGCCAGAGTCACAGAAAAAAGAAAATATTACTCCTGTTCAGGGGCGATTCAACACCCACATCCTAAGGAGGACTGAGCTTTCTCCATAATGGCTCCTTTCCTGTATGAGGAAACTAGGGACACCACCTGAGCCACATCTCCTCAATTAAAAACTTTGTCAGTGTATACTGTTGATGAAGAATTGCTTTCAATACTTCATCCATCCACCTACCATAGCATTTATTCTTAAACGTATCACTAATCAAAAATCAGAATGACAGTGAAGTGATTTTGTGTCCATCTAACCGACAGCTGTAACCTACACTCACATGTGATACTGTAACATGCATCAGAGGGTACAAACGTATAGCATGTATCAGATGGTATAAATGTATAGCATGTGTCAGAGGCCAAAACAAAACACTTTGAAAAGTGCATGAGGTGAAAGTACAAGATGATATTAAAATTATGGTGAAAAATAATTTAATGAAAAAGCGCGGAAAGTCCAGTGAGAGACTTCAATACATACTGAGCTGCAATGCAAAACTTTGATGAATAGTCATCTTCTATTTTTTCTTTCTTTTTTTTTTTTGGAAAGTTGGCACAAGTTTCGTCTTTTTTGAGCGATTTCCAGAGTGACAGGCAGTGGTCATGCAGGAAATCAACCAATAACCGAGTGATTTGAGTTCAACATTGGTTCCATCCCCTGCCTACCCTAATCCTGAGTCCCAGTGTCTGAAATTTCCCTGCCCATCCCCGTGGCTGAGCCCAAAAAGACCTATGGGTGCGACACAGGCTGAGGTGTAACAGGAGAGGGCCTGAGCAGAGTGGCTGTTAAAGTGCCGAATGTGACCATGACCACTTCCAGAAACAATTTAATTCCACAGCTTCAGCCATCTCCAGCTGATCTACTCCTCCAAGGTCATTAACTGTGCCACAGAAGGTCACATGATTAATGAGTGACAGACCCTCTGGTGCAATAACGTGTATGAACGTTGCCCATTAATTAGACAGGGGGGCCAGAGAGAATGAATGGCCAGGGACAGCTTGGCCCCCTCACAACCCCGTCCTTCCCAGACCCCATTTTTCATTTTCATCTGCACAAAGAGGCACAAAAAATGACTCCTAATATCCCTAAAATGCAGTGTATTCTCCTCCAAAACAAAATGTCAACTTAAAAACAACTTAAAAACCAAATTTTCAATATGACTAATAACTCAATAATGAAGCTGTAAACCCCACACAGTCACACTGGTTTAAAAAGTAAGAGGTTCTTTGAGTCTAAATGGTCATGGTTCAGTGCAACTAAACAGGTCCAACTGCTGCTTAGAAGTGCTGTGAGCACTGGCCTCAGGTTGATCTGGGTATCAAGCATCAGAGCGTTGTCTTGTTACAGTCCTTTTCCAGGACTATGATAAGCGCTGTGCATTACTGAGGGCAATCTCCAAGAGGAAATGAAATATTCGGCTGCCACAGACTGCCTTTATTAGAAGACAACAAGTCCAGCCTCTCAGGATATACAGATCAGCAGATTTAATTGATGCTGACCGACTGTCAATGCAGTCCTATAGCTGGGAGAAACAAGAGTGTTTAACACTGCTTCATTGTAAATAGTATTCATTTCTCAGTCTAATCAACTTAATGCAATTCCAATAAGTCCATTTCTTAGAGTGGCCGTGTTGATTTGAAACCTCATAGCCCTTTTATTTTCACCATTGCCAACAAATGTAATGGCTGCTAAGTATATTGGGCAATAATATAAGAATGCTCTACATCCAATGTATGCATTTCAATTTTACCTTGAGGTCATAGCATTATGGATATACCCCAGTGGGGTCATTAATCATAAATACAAACACTGTATGTAATAACAACCAGTGGGGAAAAATAGACTTCGGGGAAGGTTTCAGATGAGGAGTCGTGTTAGACCAGGGGACACAACAGCTATATGTGTAAACAAACCTCACCATTTCACCCACTGCACCTAGGTCAGCATTTTCCCAAAGCTGGCACGCCGTCACGCAGTCAGTATACGTATACAAAAGTACACATTTCCAATTGTCATTGTCCCAGAAACATAATAAGTAGTGACAGGGTGAGCCAAATTTGTTCAGAGTACAACCAAGAAAACAACATCTTTTGGAAACAGGAAAAATATAAAAATGTTGAGATATGCGTGTTTGTGTAATGATGTTTTATCATGAGATAAATTCTAGGTCATAGGATATTTATCTGTAGTTATGAATATGGAAAAATAATAATTTATGAGGCATGCTGATAATAAACATAATTTTGAAAGGTACTGCTGACATTCCTACACTACTTTTTATAAATGAACAACAAAAATAAAATAAAAAATAAATATTCTTGCATCTTATCAAACATTCAGAGAAACCCTTGACCCTTCTGAATAACGCATCTCTCTGGAGATTTGACACACATCTCTCAGCATAGATCTGAAGACAGCCATGAATGTTGTTTGGCCTCTGATATATTTTTAATATTCAGATCATATCAAATATGTCCTCTTTCAATAATTGATCTATCTATCTACCAGCAACATAACACATGCTGAGCTTTGGCATGTGATTTCTATTTTCCTGTCAGTATATCTTCTTCCCCCTATTCAGTATGACAAGGAGGCTACCGGCTCCATGTGATGCACTTGGCCAAGGGAACTACCCAGGGCATGCTTCAACGAACTCCATGACCACAAAGTGTCAGTCCATGAAGCTGCAGAGCTGCATTTACTGTGTCTAAGTTCAAAATAGGAGATAAACCGTTTATAAGACGGAGTATTTTTGTCATTTTATCAATGGCTATTTAATTTATCCTGCAATTGTAGTTATCAGTGCAAAATAACCTATAAGTATCCTTGAATGAAAAACGTCTTCATTTCTAAAAGTCACACATGCAATTAAGCATTTTAAGATGACGGCTGCTATAAAAATCCGGTGTTGGTTGTGCACAATATGTATTAAAACATTTTTTTTTCTAAAGGAACATAGTGTAACACAAACATATCAGAATCTAATGGAGTGAGTGTTTTTCATCCTGTCTTTTGACCAACAGCATCTCCTGTGGTGGCTCATTTCCTTAGTGCAAGAGGTTCCCACCCTCTACCGCAGCCAGGCTTCAGGGGGCATGGTGGAGAGAATGCGAGATGGAGGGAAGGAGCAAAGTAGAGGAGGGAAACCATGCTGGGAGAAAGGAAATCTTCCATGTGCAGAAGGAGAGTGGCTAGAGGACATTTCACGCTAATGGCGGCCGGGCCAATTGAAATGACTGCAGCGCTGCATGATTTGAAGGTCAGGAGACAGCGGATTATATTCCAATGGTGGCGAAGGGGGATTGGAGGAGTAAAATGGTGCCTCCCCACCACCCTGCCCCTCCTCCTCTCCTGAATTATTGCAGAACAGCCTAGATGGAATCAACATAGCACCAAACCCCACCATCATTACTCTTACACACAGCACACTGTGAAACACAAGGCGTTGCTACGGTCTTCTCTGAGCCCGTACATCATAATGAGAAATTCTGCTCTGAAAATTCTGAAGCTCAGTTTATAAAACTAAACAACACAACAAGCCACCCTGCTCACTCCACAGCATATTGTTTTAACTGTCTTCCCTTTATGTAACCAAATTAGATTAATACACAATAGCTCTATCAAAAATTACATTATATGTAATAAATCAAAAGCTAATGAAGAAATAACACTGTACAGATACAAAAGTATTTTGCTTGTGAAGGCCAATACATGATTGGGCTTTTTCAGGAAACTGCCAATGCTCTTATTTTTATCCTTGAGAAGGCATCATAATAAAACAATTAGATTTCCTCTTGCAGACATGGGTGACACACTGGATAAAACAACAAGGCTGAAAAGCACAATTTTTGGTCGAGCTTACAGTTGAGGGTGCAAAAGTTACTCACACATGAGAAAAGCATAAAGTGATTACGCACATGACTGCAATAATAAGCTGTAATAAGATGTGGAATGACCATACGTATTTTACTCCAGACATTGTGCAATGCTGGCCAACGTGATTGCACTGTATTTTTCGTCCAATGGTTATTAGAGATTTAAGGCAAAAGAACCCCAAGCCTAACATGCAAACAAACATGGAAACAACAGCAAATGAGGCAACAAAGCTGTCAAGGGAGATTTCTGAAATCAGAAACATTAATGTAATTAAACCAAACCCTTGGAGGCATCAGCTTCTCTATCTGCTTGATGTGATTTCAAAACTTCTGGAGGCTGTGCAATTTTTCACTATTCCCATTAGACATTGCACATGTCTCAGAAAACCTGACCGTCAAAGTATTAACAGTTTTTTTTTAACATTAATCAGGCTTACAAATGCATGTGTTTCAGTTAGTAAACATCAGAATATCAGACAGGAAAAAAAACTACGTCCAAAGCAGCAGTGACAGGTTTTAGATGTGGCGGTAAACACTGTCAGTAAATACTTGCGACAGCATCCAAAGCTGCTCCACAACACTGACAGCAGTGAGGTGGACATCTTATAGGAGGAGAGCTGATGCCACTCCTTGTGAACAGCCAATAAAGCAGTTTGTATCACTGAAGGAATAAAGCAAAGGCACTTGCTTCTATGCCAGCATTCAAATGCTAACAAAAGCCTAACAAGAAAATCACTGAATCTAATAACTCGTCGCACATATCTTGCATTGGTCTATTGTATAGCACTATACACTTGTTTCACACAAAAGAAAAGGAAAACTGCTTCCAGGTGTCACAAGCTTCTATGCAAAGCATTTATATGTGCAAACATGGAGTGATGGGAAATGATTTACCTCACACTAGCTACAGGAAATCAATTTATTAATTTTATTTTTTTTT
>OMNW01035641.1:24421-45667 GCA_900303245.1 Selene dorsalis
TGTGCTGGCTGGTAATGAGAGCTGCTTGGCGTGTGCTGCTGCCATTGCTGGGCCTGTTTGTTTAGGTGTTGGTGCTCTGCATGTGTGTGTATTTACATACATGTGTACGCCTGTGTCCATTGTGTGTGTGTGTGTGTGTGTGTGTGTGTGTGTGTGTGTGTGTGTGTGGGATTTGTGTCGACCAACAATTTACACATGTACACATTTCCGTATTTCTGTTTTTCAGTGGCAACAGTTGTCAAACAAAAACGAGAGATATTTTTTTTCCCCATGCGCTGAACCTGCCAATTACCAAACGTTTCGTGTCTGTTATTAAAGTTCGAAAGATCGTGAATGTTTGTTTCAAAAGTTTGTCACAAAAAAGCGACAGATCCATAAGACACCAAGCTTCAGCAAATCCCAGCGCTGAGTCCTGAGCAGAGAGACGAGGACACAGCATCAAGAGACTTACTCAATAACGTGTAGTCTCAGATATGAAAAAGTGGACAGTTAGTTTCCCAGCACGCAATCGCCAGGGTTTCTGATTCAAACCTTCGAGTTTCGGTCAGCAGACGTGTGAATATAAAAAAACCACACTGGGACAGAAACACTTGGTCAGGACGTGGTTAAGAGTCGCTGCCGTCACTCATCGTACTCGAGGTTGATTAAGTGTTAGTTTGTGTTCATTACAGTAACTAATGACTCAGTTTCTGCACATGTTGTTCCCTGGAGACAATTTACCAACAACCTTCAATGGGCTGAACAGGGACAGACAGAGAGAGAGAGACAGAGAGAGAGAGAGAGAGAGAGAGAGAGAGAGAGAGTCCAAATGGATTTCAGCCCTAGAATAAATCACTGTCGCCACAGAAACAGGCCGACAGCTGTGATGGATGGCTGAAATTTTTGTGTTGATGTCTTTAGTATTGCTGACAATTTGGTAGTCTTGGCTTTTCCACTTTTCCTGTGCTTGCGTGTGGCTAAACAAATCTAAATGCTGGCACCTACTCCAACAGAGACATTGTATTTCACACCTGCTCCAAATCCTCTTTTGGAAGAAAAAAAAAGCTAATTTCGACATATACAAAGTTTAATATTACATATTCAAAACACAAATGTACAATCTGAAAATACTCATAACATTATTTTAGTTATTAATTTTAGAAAATGTCTAAAAAAGTGCAGCATCACTGCAAACACAACTTTGTGAAATCAAACAGTGGACACCATCTTGTATGTGTGCAATGTGGTCACATGTTCTTTTTGTACCTGTATGCACTGACCCTCTCATTGGATACTGTTTCACCACATGACACAGTGACTGTTAGGTGCGTTTGTAGCATTCGCTGTCTGTCTATCAATGGCGTTGCCTCTTCACACCATCCAAGCAAACTGAGAATGTAAAAGTGATTTTCTTTCTAGTTTGTTCCAGCACAACTCATTTCATTCCCAGTCCTGATATCTGGTCCACTTTAGTGCTACTGGGCGGTGACACCCTCCCCTTGCCCTAAATGCACAGTCACAGTCACCCCCTTTTCTAAAACACATCATCTAACCACACACATCTGCACATGCACGAGCATGCACACACACACACAGATTTTCACCTGTTACTGTAGAAATTCCATAAATCCAAACATGCTTTTTACACAGGCTGGACACAATGTCCTGCATATAAAGTCTATACACCTATGCAATAAGTTATGTAAACAAATACCCTTGCACACTCATACACACACTCTCGCTCTCCCTCTCACACACACTCTCTCTCTCTCTCACACACACACACACAAAGTAAAGAGTTGGGCCGCTCTAAGCCAGCCCCCCCACATCCAATGTTTCCATCTGCTCTCACCTTGCAGGATCAAAAAGAGCACACTTCCCACAAACTTACAAAGAATCAATACTTTCTCCAGCAAAACACAACAAGCACAGCCTCAGCCTCAGCCTCATCCCGAGCTTCACACTAACTGTACTCAAAGTACTGTAGACTGACAGAAAGAATCCACAGAGCAGAAATTAAAAAAGGATTTACTGACCTTACTGTCTTTTTTCTCCCCTTTCTGTCTGACGTCCAATCCCCTCTTTTTCTTCTGCTGGTTCTTGTCCTCTAAACCTCTAGTCTAAGTAAGTCATGCAGGAGCTGCTTCCTGCTCCTGCTCAGCCCTACGCCACTGTATTAGTCTGATTTCACACTCTGCAGCCTAGCCTCCTGTCCTGAAGGGGACGGTGAATGTGCTGCTTATTTAGAAGCCGGCGCGCACTACCTGGGCTTGTAGGCAGCTGTTTAAAGCACGAGGCAACATCCAGGGTGCATAATACCCCCTCTTCCTTACACACACACGCACATATCTTCTCTCTCTCTCCCTCTCGCTCAAACACACGTGCACACACTCACCAGCTGGCTGGCTCGCAAGATAGGCAACTGCACAGCCACATGCATGCACACGCGCGCACACACACGCGAGCCAAGTGAAATACACACACATGCAAGCAGTCTGTCAGAAGTCTCTCTACCTTGGCTGGGATAGCAGGCAGTGTGAGAATACACACACAGGCACACTGAGATGGGCTGGCTGCTCCGTTCTGTCTCCTTCTCTCTAAGTGTTTAGAAGACAATTTCAACAAGGGATTGCTCCCAATCTACTAGGGTGATCCACATGGATGAGTTATAATATGCTTGCCACTCTCTCCCTCTCTCTTGCCCCCCCTCTTCTTCCTCTGTTCCCTCTCTCTCATTCTCTGTCTCACTCTCTTAGTCTCTCTCTCACTCTTTCGCTCTCATGCTCGTTGTTTTAGCCTATTATCGAGCCGTCACTGCTCTCAGTTCAGGAGGAAAGCCTTCCCTTCTTGGATTCTATATTTCTCTTGCATGAGATGGGGCCAAAGACTGACTCCACCTGAATGCGTATTAGTAAAATGCATTATTTATTGCGAAGCTGCATTCATTTTTTTCTGATATGCCGGTGGACATTTGGGGGGGGCGGGGGGTGAGCAACGATGGTGACTGCATCAGCAGCGAAGGGGTGTATTTGTGATGTGTGTGTTTGGGGGAGGCAGGATGCTGGCGGGGGGTAGGGATGAGGGGTCAGGATTTGGGATAGCGGGGGTCTGAAGGGAGGTGAAAAGAATACATAAGATACGATTTTAATTTATTTATTTATTCAACGACAGGGATCGCCTTATCATCCAGGGTGCTGCTTAATGACATCACTGCTGGCTTCTCCAAGCTGTCCCAAATCACACTGCCACTCAGTTTTTCATCAAAATGACTTCAATTTATTGCACCGTGTGTGTGTGTGTATGTGTGTGTCTGTGTTTGTGTCAGAGGTAAAAAAAATAATAATAATAATGATAAACTGATAGAGTGAGGTTTACAATCATAGAAGCACAGCTTATTTACTTAATTGTAAAAACTTTCACACGATAGGTGAAATGGCGTAATAACTAATTCACAACTAAAATGCTACATTCATTTTGTTTCACTAATTTAAAAACTAAAGAATATTTAACATTTTGTTAATTTATATAACATAATTTAGCAATTTCTGTAATCAGAGACTCAGATACTAATCCTGCAAAAATCAACCTAATACTCTGCCCTCTTAATTAAGACATTCATGTACATATTATATAATGTAAATATAAGCCAGTAAAGGCATTTATGTATAGAAGACAGACATTTTTTATGCCATCAAATTTCAGAACTGTGAATTATTTAGTTAAACAAATATGCAAAAAAAACAAATAAAAACTTGAGATTATATCAGTCTTTTGTGCAGGTTGAGTGCAGAGATGAAAAATTTAATGTTCATTGACTTCAATGAAGCTCAAGTAAAACATCCATGTTTTTCAGGAACCCAATTTGCAAAATGTCCTTGACTTATTACATCCTATTTATGTGTTTTTATAATTCTGAACTAACTAAAGAACAAGATATAAGGCTTTTGACAATATATTTACTATAATTAGAGGGGCAGCTGTAGTATGAAAAAAGTTTAAGAATTATTTACTGGGCAAAGGCAGTGTCATCGGTAGGTTAGACTGGGTCCTGGACTCTGACTGAGGGAGGGGAGGGGGGACTGGAAATGACTGTGTAAGCTGGAGTTGCAAGCTGGTCAACAGGCTGCAGCATTGTGCACCCATGGGGGCAACCGGCCAGGCAGGAGTCATGACTGCAGAGTGGAACCCCAAGACTCAGCAATACCAGCCTCCCTTCTCCTGCTGCAGGAGACACAGACCAACACAACAGAAACACCTGGCAGAACCATCCAGTATGAAGACCAGTGGCCTCTGATAAATACCTAATTGTTATTTTCTCCACATCACAGTCAACTTGAATAGATTTATATGTATAAAAGATAGATACATTTAACAACTAATGAATACAGTCAAGTTGAGTTGAATGTTAATGTTAATGCAATCCATGACTACACATATATGATGCTCACTATGCTACACTTTTTTATACAGAAGTCTAATTCAGTCACCAGCTGTCTGCCCCTTGTATAGCCTGTTAACAGCTTGGTCCTCAGCCACAGGGTGCCCATCTACTGTACCTGCGAAAGGAAATGATGTGGCCCATGGCAGAGCCAGGCCATTCTATCACTGCCATTAGGGCTTAAGCAGAACTGGAAAATTACTCCACTGGCATTAACAGTCCATCTCAATCATTTTAATACTATCATAATCATGAGAATTTCTAATATTATTTTTAAAAGCCTTGGTAAGAAAAAAGGAATTTCATTTCCTTTGCTTAACCATCTTAAATTGAGAGAGAGTAAGTGAATGGAGAAGAAAGTGATATCTTATGAGACAGGAAAAGAAAGTGATAAAGAGTCACCTCTAACTCCATCCCCCCCTCCCCATTTCCTCCACCACCACCGACCCTTCAACAGACACACACTGTCTCTGCAGAGCTGCTGTACTCTCCCAGCCTCACTCTGTAACCAATCTGAAGAGACTGAAACTTGAAAAATAAACAGGACAATTAATATTAATGAGTAGTTGAACTCTGTGACTGTTAAGTAACCTTCCTCACATGGCTGTCATGTGCCCTCCTTCACCTCACCACCCCATCTGACCAATGATACGTGCACTCCTGGGTTCTGGCAGCCACTCACTCTGTGTACATCATATTCCTGACTTGTAACCATAAAACACCTCTAAACAATCCAACAGTTAATGTTTCCTCCTCTCTTCTCCACTGTTTTTCAACTTTCAATTTTTCTGAAGAGCATTATTATGTATTATTAATATCTTTGAATTATTACTCATTTTCCTCTTAAAATGGAGTGCTTTAATTCACATTTGAAGTACTCATCAAGGCTGTGCAGTGAAATGAATGTGGAAGGATACATTATATTTGCAAAAATGCAAAGGGTGAATTAAAAATATATAACAATACTAAAATATTAACTATTAATTTCAAAAAGATAATTTGCCCTCGAAAAAAAAAGCCTTTTCATTACTTCTGTGGCCCTCTTTCTTTTCTGAAGTACACCTTCCTGACTTTGGCTCTTTGAATAACATGGAATGATCATGTACTGAATATTTGCCTGTGTATTAAACACACTGAATATTATTTTTTCCACTACAAGACATTCATGTCCACTTTCATGGGCACAAAAAGGGGTGGGTGCATGCATGGCAGAGGTGAAGCAGTGTAAAATTCATGGTCAATACAGCATCAGAGGTTCAGTCAGCAACAGAAAACAGAAAAAATAGCACAAAATAAAAATCAAAATAGGTCCAAACATGATAGTTGAAACTATCTCTCCTTCATGTTCCCTCGTCATTTTATTTATTTATTTATTTATTTACAATAGTGAACTCTAATTCTCATGATCACCCTTGAAAGCGTGACCTTGTGCTGTGTGACAGGAGATAGCCGCAGCATGAAGACAGGACGCCACTTATCATCAAGGGACGAGGTGGCTGTTTAATTTCACACCACCAGTGGCTAAAACCCCTGTTAGTGTGGAGCATCACAATGGCAGCTACGCTGGGGGAGCAGATGTCCTAGTGAAGGGGTGTAAAGAGGGAGGAGGTTGGGAGAAGGACAGGAGGGAGGAGGAATGGTGGTGTGTGTGTGTGTGTGTGTGTGTGTGTGTGTGTGCATGTGCGTTTTGAGGAGGGTGGTTGCACTGTCGCTGTGTATTGTACTCAGAGCACTGTCTGACCCTGTGCGCATGCCCAGGAAAATAGTGCCTCTGTCTTTCGCACACACACAAACAGCACAAATAAACACAATGGACATGGTCGTCGTGCCAGTTGGTCATGGTTATGGCGGGTTATAATTAAATGTAGTTGCATGAGCATGAGCGAACTGGACTGGACTGGACTGGAATAGCAGAGAGCAAAGGTGCAGCTGTGATGGCGGTGAATGAGAGGAGAGTTCTGTAGAGCAGCATACGCCACAGAGGCCAATATTACTGAGGGCCCAATTGCTTTTTGAAGAGCTTTCTATTGTCTGCAGTGATGAACTTGAGCTCTGGCCTCCAACCCAGGGGTCTCTCTGTCTAATCCTGAGTGCCCCTGGCTTACAGCCCCTCCCTCAAACCTCACACACACACGGATAAACACAATACACACCCTTCAACTGATGCCTGACATGACTGCAGGGTTGAACAGTGACCAGCACCTCCCAACACAGCTGAATATAAAACACAGTAATGAGCGGGGCAAGAAAATGGCTTCCCTCTCAAACATGGCTGCTTACTGATGGCCAGACGTAAGCCAGGGAAAAAAAGGTCACCTCTCTCATCTTTTAGTAACCCCCCCCTCCACACATACACACACCCATCTTCTATTGCGGGTGATGTTTTTTTTTTTCCCCTCTCTCCCCCCTTTTTCATCTCTTGTCTCCCTTGCTAACACCTTCTATTTTCCCTCCCTGGTCATTTTCCTTACCCTATTTCGTATGCGGATGTAGGCTTATTATTTAAGAGACAAAGGAAGGGGATCTTGGGAAGAGACAGGTGGCTGCGTCTGAGTGATGAGAAAATTAGGAAAGTGAATCCAGCTTCTACAAAACTCTCCTTCATGGAAGGTAGTCGGAAAAAAGGAAATAAAAATAACTGCCCCTTCCCCTCTTTGGTATAGCTCAGCAGGAAAAGGAGCAACCCCCACTTCCATCCCTCCCCAGTACAATTTTAAATCCCCTCAGAGCACCACGGTCCAGTCAGATATATTCATTTTTCCTCACTTACTCCCCCAGTGTCATTTTTCTCTATTTTCTCCATTGGTCGGTTATACACAGAATGTTCCAAATGTATTTTGACTACTTGATTTCTATTCTCATAATATCAGAACATCAAGTTAAAGAATATAAATGTTTATTCAGCAGAGTGGGGAATACTGGTGTGTGGGTGCAGTGGTTCTTGGGGGACAGGGCCCATGCTAAATCAGTAAATCACTCCATCTGGAAGATGAACGGCATGTTTTGGAGTTCATTGCCTTTCGTCTCGGACGAGTGGCCGGTGCAGCGGCAGGCCCAGCAGGCTGGAGCGGAGGTGTGTGCTGATGTGGATGGTTACAGAGGGATAATGAAGCGGCAACCAGGGGCTCACTCATGTTCTGTTCGCCCTGTCCACCCTGCTGTGAAAGGGCCAGCTGCCGAACATGGCTATTAGCCGGGTCCCTTTCTCAACCATCATAGGGCCTGCTGTAAGATTCCACTGACGTGCTGCTTGGGAAGTGCTTAGGTGTGAAAATGGTCAAGGTTTCAGGTCCTTTGCAAGTTTCATCTTTTCATTCTGCTCACTGTGAATAAGTGAGGAAAAACCTTTCAAGACTATTGTCGCCACTGCCCATCTTTCTAATCCCACCCGTGTTTGTGACAGATGGCTTCCCAACCAATAGCTGAGTTTATCCAGTATGGTAAATGTATGAATTACTAAAACAACTCCTTCAGTATATCCAGACCACACGAGATACTAACTACAACATACAACCCAAAAACAAATAGCCTTACTAACCTAATCCTCCTGGACACACAGTATGTTTGGTTTTACTTCGGTTTGTAGATATTACTGAAACTTAAAAAAGTAAAAGATGTTCATAATCACTTTTACCTTGTAAGACTAAACTCTAAACTCTGCGTCCTATTCACACAGCTGCACAATTGTGCATTTAAGCTTTTTTATTATTATTATTTTATTATAGCACCCACAAGCATGCACAAAGTCTCCTCTCAGCCACCTGTTAATGATCTAAATCTCAACATTATTATTACTGTACACAGCCACGTTTCAAGATACTGAAAGTAAGGTGGGAATGACAGTGATTGTAGGTTTACAGAGCACTTTAGAAACACAACATATATATTTCCAAGACATTTTCTTGCCAAGTTTTAATAAATCTTATGCTGGAAAAAAAAAGTGCATTATCCCCAAGTAGAGACAAAGATATATCTTTTTCATTTATGACGAATATATTTCCTAATACCACTCTTTACTCTACACTATGCTCTTTATGTGTGTATCTAAATTCCATTAACCAACAAAAAAAAATCCACTTAGCTCGGAAACTGTGGAACCAAAAACACGAGATCAAACACACACATTTAACCAAACAGTCTATCTCCCACATCACATACAAAATGAAAGGTTGCCAATAGTACCACTCTTCTCACCTGCACCTCAAACTGGGATGTGAGGCACAACACATTTAAATAAGTTGATAGAGTTTATCAAAATGACAGGCAATTAGACCAGCTCTGACCATGGGTTTGCATGCTAAATGAGAGTCATTTGAGTGGTGGAAGCTATACATGTTATATAAAAGGAGTTCTGGAGCTCCATTTCTGCTCCTGGACAGCCCCAAATTAAATATCCCCAAAGTCCATTAGGCTAAACAGCCTGAGGAAAGACTTTGTCTCACCACAGAAAAATGACAGTAAACTCAGGCAATCATGCCGCCAATCAATTATGCATGAATTATATTTTTCTTAGACTGCGTAAAATGTCTTATGTTAATTCCCCTAAGTATACAATACCCATTACTTTCGAGGGACGAATCCATACGCACACTGTCTAAATGAGTGTTTTCCCAGAGATTTATCAGCCTCATGCTGCCAACTGAAATGAAAACACTGTCACCGAGTTGTGATTCCTCCGTATCAACTGTAACTGCAGGGGCCACAGGCAGAGCTTGGTAGGCACTCACTGCAGATAACCCACATGGCTGTAAATCTACTGAAAATATCAAGGTGTGCCACAGTAAACTCTTTCAAAGAAGCTGCAGCGCATGTTCAGAGGAAAAACAAGATGATGAGACAGAAGCAGAGAGAGGTCGGGGTAGGAGTGTGAGGGTTTGCATTTCTGACCTGACCTGTCTTGGCTGTAGGCCTGTTGAGCCGGCGAGCAGTGGAGTCCCTAAGGTCCCTATTGTGGCCCAGATCTCTGATAATGACCTCTGTCTGGCCATGATAGTAGGAGATAGGTATGGCAGACGTGCTGACCAGTGTCAGTGAGGTGCCAATAATTGGTCAGTGTGTTAATAACAAGTAACTCAGTGGCCTCAGTGTTCAGGAAGGGACAGTAGCACTCAGCACAGGTGAGTGTGTTAACCTTTGAAACTTAAAACTGTAAATTTTTAAAGTCAGAGAACACATTCACATTAAAAAGACAATTGATTCCTTTGTAAAATATGATTCAACATTTCCAAATATTTGCAGCCCTGTTGAACACGCACATGCCTTGACACGGTATAAACAATCAATTATATCTGCATTAATTACTATCTGCCAGAGGCAATTTAGATGGAGATACTTACACACACATGTACAAACAAGACCTCTTCCCCTCTCCTTTCTAACTTCACTGACAGTTCCTGATGATCCCCACCAACGGTCTCCTCTTATATTACATGCAACACAATCCACCCTTACACACTAATTTGTTTTCTTTGGCTCTTTTTTTCGGTTTCAGTGTGTAACTGAGCCCTTGAATATATACAAATTTAATAGAGCTAATAGAATCATTATCAAATTCAAATCAATATAAATTTAGCCTCTGTGCCCATAAAAGGCAGCAATATTGAAATACAACACTTTCTGTGCTTTTTCATTCTTCCGCCTACAACTGACACTTGCTGCCATCAGACATGAATTACCCGACAGGCACATTACAGCTAATAAGACTCTCACAAAACACCCTTTATTAATGCATGAGAGACTCTTTGATCCTAGAGAAACTTTCCTAGGGAAAGCAGTAATCACTGTACCTCAGACAACACAATAAGATGCTTCCCATTACCTTGAAAGAGTCAGCAATGTGGCTGAGGTCAAATCAACCTGAGTCTGTACGGCACGTCTCCGAGGGGAGGGACAACTCAAAGCTGCCACCACTCAGCTTAACAAAGCTGCTTTTCTCCACATGCCAATTTTTTGTCATTTTAACCTAATCAAAACTTTTTTGAAAAGCCTAACAATGAATTAGTCTGTATTTCTGAAACTGATTCATATAGGCCACTAGGTAGAATGTAAAATAGAGATCATTAAATGCACCTGATCAGAATGGAACAGACCATGTGAAGACTTTTCTTTTGCAACACATAAATGATAATGATAATGACGATAATCAGCACATTGTCTCATGCATTGTAGCCAGACTGTTATAAAATATCATTTTGACCATATTTGATAATAATTTGTAGGCATCAAACTCCACAATAAGTAATACGTACATTTCCTGTCAGCCACATCCTGTGTACTCTTCCGCAGTGTATTTAGTTTGATAAACTCAAGGAAAGTTAACTTTCCTGATTTGGCAGGAATCAATATTCCAAAAGTCTTTCTATCTTTCCAGCACACCTCTCAGTAACAGTATTAGACCCTCTCACAAATGATCCATTGGAGGAAAATTTTGGTTTAACTTCGATTCCAATAATCTAGATTTTGACAGAGCCTGTCACATTATAAAGTCTGAACATAGTTACAAGAATTGCGAATGATACCTATGATTGAATTTTATTGAAGTGGTCAGCAAGTAGCTCATTCCCCACAGAAAGCCCCGGGGCCTGAAGGTGGTCAGTGGGGAGCAGCTTCACAACATCTCACTACTGTACAAGAGACAGTGAGAGGAAGGAAAAGCAGAGGAGAGGACCCCCATTTGAGAGAGGTGCCAATGCAAATTCATGACCTGACTATTTAAGACCAGTGTAATAAATTCCCAGTTCTCAGCCACAATTCATTCCTTACACTTCCTCATGGCATGTATGAGCTCTCAGCAACAGTGCATACAGTGAGAGCAGTACACACAAAGAGAGTCTGAGGTGCCAGTGAAACTGAACTTATAGGTTTAAAGGTGTTAGGTGTGATTCTAATTATTATTAATAATACATTTTAATGATTAATAATTTATTATTCCAGTAAACTGTATATGAAAATGAAATAAAAAGGAGGAAATAAAAAAACAAAATCACCCTATCAGTGTTTTGGAGCTCTCAGGCTTTCTTTCACTTTATTCTAAATGTTTAAAAGTCTTATGGAAATTAATTGTATTAAATTAGCTTTTCTTTATCAAACCACAAAATCTGCTCATCACACGAGACACACTGACATTAGGAAAATGACACTAAACAAATTTGCTCTATTTGCATATCAACCCGATCAGCTGATACACTAAAACAGCACAAAGCACATGACATCAAAGATTATTCATAGAGGACAGATTTTTCTCCATCTTGACTCCAAAGCTGCACTGAGTATTTGTTTTTTGTTTTTTGACGCCTACTGCATGAGCATGCTAATCAACCTAAAGGGTCAGGTCAGGTCAGGTCAGGTCTGGACAGACACGGCATCCCAAACTGGCCACAACAAATGCAGAGGAACATCTGCTCTCTGTGCGTCACACAAAGCTGTCCCCTCTGAGCCCCTCGCAGCCCTGAAGAGCCTGGGAACGGCTCAAAGTCAAGGGCAGCCTCCCCAGTCCAAATGCTGACTGGACACTGCAACAGTCTCTCACAGTGCTCACAAAACTGTCACACTGCTTGAATGAAATATTTATATTTTCAACAGGAGCAAATTAGACTTCAAACACTTTGTTCTGCATCACTACAGGACTTCATTAAAATTTTCCACAAAGTTATAATTCACTTAAAAAAAACAAAGAAAAAGTTCTGTTTTGTTTAAATTTTCCTTTCTTCTTTCTGGTAAGTGAAGGAGTAAAGAGATTTTGAACTGGCTGACAGTGATGAAAAAAACAAAAAAGAAAGAAACCTTTGAATATGGACTTACTACATTACACACACACACACACACACACCCAGCACCCTGATGACAGAGAGATTACCCCGATACACTTTCACTCACTGTCTTTGGCACCATCAACCATCAAATGATGTCAATAGTTGGATCAATACCATGGGATGTCTCAGTTTTCCCTTCAGAAAATGAAGAGCATTATACAGATCCTCATGGGCAAAGCTCTTACACTTCCAGAGGCTGCGCTACGTACTGTACTGTACTACTGCTGCCGCTAAAGGACAGCTGATGTATGTCTCCTCTCCCAGACATCACCACATGTATGCCACATTTCCCCTGTCTGTCTAATGTGCTGCTGATCTACACCTGCTGGGCCCAGGGTTGCATAGGTATACGCTGTACGCTGACAGCATCAATCACTCAGCAGGCCTGATTATTGCCATTTAAAATACATTTAAAACGATTCACCGGAGCCACTGTCCAACGCGGCATGGATGCAATGATACTGATGCATTACTGTGAGGAATGTTTCACAGATGTGCGTTGGTTAGGAACAGCTGTGCACCTTTGTGTGCTCATTTTTGTGTCCGCAAGAGAGCATTGTAAAAGACTTTTTAACCAAGCATCATCTTCAAAAGTAAGTAAGTAAAAGTAATTTGGTTTCACTCCACAGAAATACTGCATTCACACCGACAACGCCAGCCCATCTAAACCGCATCTCAATGTCAGAGAGCCCGGCCAGCCCATTGTGGAGTAATCTATAGGACAGGACTCAGCTTCAGAGAACAGAAACATGCTCCTGAGCTCACAGGTGAGCTTAGTAATAGACACAGTCACTCTAATTCTCCTTCAATTCTCACCTAAAATTGAAAGCTGCCAAATGCTGCCTTAATTACATGCTACCCAATCAGAGCTTAAGTGTAACCTTTTGCACCTCCCTCCCACCCACACTAACACCTTCTCCTTTCCCATCTCTCTCTTCTTCTTCTCTGAGTGAAGAACAAATGTGGTGCGTCCCTCCTGAGGTCTACGTATATTTCACTGGGGGAGTAAACACGTCTAGAGGATATGAGATGTATATATTATGTATATAGTAAGCAAGTGTGAGATTTAAGGAGCAACATGCTTGGTCAGCACAGAGTGTGCTGAAAATGCAAGCAGATCAAGGAACAAGCAGGGTTATGGATCTCCCCTTGTATGTAACTAGGCAAGCTCTATTGACCCAAATTTAATTATTTTAGCCTCCGCCCATTCCCTTTCCCCTTTCTGTCCCCTTTACAGTGACACACATCTCCTTTAGATGCTGTTCTTAATAACAAGTGGGAGCTGGTTTACACTCAAGTGAATTACTATGCAAACTCTGATGGTCTCGTTCTGTCTTTTAGCACTGGCATGTGTACTCTCAAATTTCAATTTTTGCTCCAAAAATCACATCAAACCTAATACCATTTTTCTGCAAAACTGTGACGTGAATGTCTGAACAAATATTAGTCGTCCCTGTATTTGTCCTTCTGTCTTGCACCGACGCTTGTCTACAGTAAATTAAAGGCATCTCCTCTGGGCGGACGAGTAAACCAGGGAAGTCTGAAGGCAACCACAGTAGACACGCAGCTATTTTCCATCCTCTCTAATCACATGATCAGGGTGTCGGCACCACATCCTCAACGCAGGGAGGGGCCAAACAGTGCTCAGCTCACCACCATTTTGTGTGGGTACCTGGTTCCTTTTGTGTGAGTACCTGGCTCATTTGTTTACCTGCATAAGTGTTAATATTTTACAACAGGTCAAGTGTCATTTGTGACACGTCTCAGTCGGTGTGTTTTTCTAACAGTGAATGCATGACAGGTACGTTGCTAAAGGAGCATAAGCGGATGCTGCAGACAAAACATCACAGGGTATCAGTGTGCCCCGGCTGCAGCCCATTCTGGATTTCATGTCGTGTATTTTCTTCCTCTCTCCTTTCTCCTGGCTGTGCTCCCGACAGACCCCTCTCCTCCCTGCCATCCGATGTGTGAGGCGCATATGGTGCAGTGAAATTGCTGTCTGCGAGAGCATGCCTCTGCCTGTCCAGACTTCATCAGAGGGATTAAAGAATGGGATGGAAAAAAAATCAAAATAAAATGATGATAGCGGGGCTGTGGCTTTTCTCTCTTTTTTTTGTCTACACCCCACATTTCCCCCCACCTCCTCCTCTGTTTTAAGTAGAGTGGAACATCAGATGACAGAAGGCTCTCTTGCAGGGGTGCAATGGTTTGCAGGGAAAGATTGCCCGGTCGGTGAGCTGCAATGGGTTTATGTGGCTCTGACAAGGACTCACTACAAGGAAAACCAAATTAGGGAGACAGAAATTGTTCCTCCCTCTCTCCCACCAATGAAGTTCACTTAAAAGCTGCATCCAATTAAAAGAAAAGCGACCCCAAGATGCAGAAGCAGTTTTCTTTTATGATTACTTAACCATCCTTCTCTGAAGTGTGCACGTTTTTAAATAACACACAAACAAAAGACAAAATGTGTGGTAGGACAGATTTTGCCTCAGGGTGGGGTGTTATACTCTGTGTTGGGGATTTTGGGGGCAAAGGAGAGACGAGAGTGGAAAGATTGCAGGATATTAAGGAGTAATGGATGTCACACCAGGCCCCTATAACAAATTCTCATATGCTTTCATCATGGCTCGATATGAGACTGATCAAGAGAACAGGTCATTACTTGGTTTCCTAGTACTGTTATTACCAAGAAACAGTAAATAGTTATTGCTATGTTTATCATCCTGAAAGATAGCTATTACAGAGCAAGCCAGCGCAATCTCTTTTTTTTCTTTCTATAATGAATCATGAAATTATAGTTCATAAGTGGAAACTGTTAAAAATAAAATTATTTTAATGACATACAATATTATTCTCAATCTAACAGTTTTTTAACAGTGCTGTGATAGCAGAAAAAAACGGTTGTTAAAAATGTTAAAAATATGACATAAGCTAAGAAAGTAATAAATATTTTAGGATGAAGCTGGTCAGAGGGGTGATAATGTTAAAAGTAATGGAATTTAGAAAGGATACAGCTTGTGTCAATTCAAGATTCAGATAAGATCTCCTTCTAACTGTGCATGCAGATGTGGTTTTATAGTGATCCTCATAAATTCAAGTAAATAGGAATATAGTCTGAGGTTTATTCTGGGATTTGCCAGACACTAGATCTGGCCGTGTATTTGAGACACCAAAAAAAAAAAAAGGCAATCTTGACATCTTGCCCAACGAGCAGATAATATTTGCTGTTCAGAGACTGGCTTTCTTTTGTTCCAGGTTTTTATAAACCCAAGACACTTGAAATTTAAACCCAGTTCAAGAAATATTATTTGCCACAGGGCAAGGTAAATCTCTTGGCAGGGCCTTTCAAAGGGTTGCCCTGGGTTTGTTTACAATTGATCTTATTTAAAAGTGGATTTTTTGTTTTACTTTTCAAAGACATACTTTCTGCCATGATCTTGTAGGTCAAAGGAACGATGAATGTTATTTTTCCAATTGGAGCATAAAAAAAGAAGAAGAAAGAAAGAAAGGTAGAAAAAAAAAGAGTGAAATAATCACAACATAATAATACAGAGAGCCCTGTTGTGCCACTGATTCTTCCCAGGTCTCCAACTTGCAAATGTAATATAGAAAACACATGCAAGATAACATCTCTGACTACAGACAAAAAAAAAGTTGAAGAACTATACCGGTGGTGAGAAAGCAAATAAATACAATTTGAACTGCCTGGAAATATTCATTCTTAGGATTTACTGAGATCTGAGTTGTATCATGAAATATGTTAGAAAAAAATTCAATCACTGTTACTACTAGTGCGTGCAAGCATGCATGTGGATGTCTGTCTTTGCATTGCTGTGTTGCACAGTGAAAAGAAAATGACCTAAAAGCTGCATAGAACAGCTGTTTCCTCATTGTTTAGGGAAGCAGTCTACAATTTTCATTCACCCTTCTTCCTCACAGGGAACAACTGACCTCAAACCTGACCAATCCCAATAAAGCAAAGGTGGGTGGGGTGGCAAGAAGGAGAAAGAAGGGGGGAGAGACGAGAGGATGAGCACCCCTCTCCCTGCCCTGTTGAACTGAGCTCCTTCATCTTTGACAATTATTGTATCTTAACAAAATAAGTGGTGTGAGCGGAGCCAATAAATCATTATTAATCTCCATTCTGTGCATAAACTTGAACTTGCTTCAATTTACTAGAACTTCAGCAGAGGTCCCCATGTGCAAGGTGAAGAAAAAAAGAGAGGTGGAGAAAGATGGGGACAGAGGTTCTTGCCAGGGACTATCCTCCAGGGCTGGGAGGGTCCTTCTCCAGCTCAGACAGCCCACGCTGGAGGAGGAGGTCACAGGCCGAGGCGGTTTAAAGCTTGCTGCTCCTGGGGAACGAGACAGACAAGCAGAGGGCACAGCAGCAGGGACGCCCCTGTAAAGACCCTTTCATCTGGACTACACCTGGGGGAGCCCATGGGCCACCCAGCTCGACAGAACAGCACAGCAGCTACTTCACTACACACACACACACTCATATAGACCACTAAGAGTGAATGTGAATCTTGCCCGGTGTGTGAACAGAAATGTTCACACCTCTCATGTCATAAAACTCAAGAGTGTATTAACAAAATCAGTTACTCATATAGGATTGCAGAAAATATGGAGTGTTGGACAAACAAATTGTGCACATTTTGTGTGGCATCTGTTGATGCACTTTTTATGCATTAATTTTTCATGTACAAAACTTCCTTCACTATGCCTCCACCATTCTTCTATGAAACAGAAACCTTTTACTCACCCAAACACTGAGACTCAGAATGAACAACAAATTACAAAAAAAAAATATTGTAATATCTATGACTATATTGACATAAGATTTTCCTATATTACCTCTTACAGCGCATTGTTTGTTCTTGTACTGACACTCGAATATGTGTTTTGTATTGTACAACACATGCTCATATCTCCCTGAAGTGTTCTTAAAAATGCTGATCTTAATAAATCTGCCTGTTTAAACAGTGGTGTTTACCTTTGGCTTTCACCATATTTAATTTACTGCACATTTAAAGACTTTTACTGTGAAAGTTGGGTTAAATTTATCATATATTACATGCCAGCAAAAAGTGTCATGGGTTTTGCTATTAAACTTTTACTATTAGAATAGATCCAGGAAGCCCTGGCAGGACTGCAGCACTGTACCAGCGTATAAGAGGGCCCAGGCCACAGCTAACATTTTAAATTACATCTCTGTCTATTGTGTCTTGGTTGAGCTTATGAGAGGTTCCCTGGGGCACCTCCATTTTCCCAGAATCTCCCTTCTAGGCTCTTCAGGTTAACATGCCCAGTTTGACTATTAGATCAATAGTTGTAAATGACTTCATCACACCAAAGAGGCAACTTTCTGGACAGAATTGGTCCCACAGTTGCAACTTGACAGGCCAGTGCTATGGGGAAGTCCAGTCATGTTACAAATGTAGCGTTTCTCCAAAAATGTTCCACAGTGTAAGAACAAATGAATGATCCAACTGGCAGTAAATTTCACATAACATTGCACAGTTTTCACCCAATCAAAATTCATATTTAGAGGATTTTAACAACTTTCAGAAAAGTGATCCTGATCCAAGTTCAGGTGCAAAGGAGGAGTGCTGTGCTCAGCTACAGTAGCTGTGTGGAGAGGTGAAAAATCCTCATTGATATCACACAGCCTTTCTGCACCTCCTTTGTTCTTATGGGATAAGAGGTGATGTCAGTTCACTCCCAAGCCTCCCTAAAATGCCCCCAAAGCCTGCCTGGCTCCTGAGTGTGTGTGTGTGTGTGTAATCGGTCCTGGCAGAGTGCTGGTTAATGGGGGGCACAGGGCCATGGGTTGGAGATGTATTCATGTGCGTGGCGTGGCGCCTGGACCCAGGGTGACACTTCTTCATTCCTGCCGCCTCAGGCCAGGATTAGGATTGCGGCCAGCCTCACAAAGCCAGCCGTAATGCAAAATCATTTTCATATTAACCTCGTCTCTCCTCTCTGGGCCTGACAGTGGACAGGCCTGCTCTCTTTGGTGCTCAAATTATCCTCAATTACTGGGGAAAGGCCAGGCGAGGGGACGTCACCTAACCTTCACCATCTGTTAGGTTCAAAGCTTTAGCAGTCAGCCAGCCCGCCTGTCTCCTGCCTCCCCTGACCTTTCCGCCTCGGCCAGCTCCTGCTCTATACGCCTTTCACCCACCCCCAACTCCCCATGATAGCCCAGCCCTCTCTGGACACAGCTGGGAAGTGCATGTGCACACATCACATTAAGGGGGAAAAGGTTATGTCACGCTTCTTCAGCAAAGATATGAATATTCAAAACTATGCACGGACCAAGGCAAAAGCTGTGTCAAGACATAGGTTAAGTCAGCCTCAAAAGGATAAGCCAATACATTGAGTGTTGATTTTATTAGTTCCAAAATTCCAATATTCAAAAGGGATTAAAAATACAATCCGCTTCCCTTGGAGTTTGGTTATTCAATTTACACACTCACAGACAATGGGATATTTTTACAGACTTTTAGAAGAAGACAAATTTAAATAATTTAAAACATTGTACCACTCAAGATGACATATTTTGTATTTCCACAAATAATGGCTAATGTCTGTTTCATTTTGGTTGTTCATATACGAGATTTTAAAGAAACTTTTGTTTGTAGAATTTGCAGGTGAATGTTTATTTGTGAAAGTGTTTTTTTATTTAATTATTTTAGTATCTTGCTAAAATGTTATTTTCTGTGTTGTGCTCTTATTTAGTTTTCTCTTACATATACTGCAAAAGTTGGCTTTAATTAAACATTCATCTATATTTGAGGTTGTGCTTGTGAAATATTGAAGAGCTCCTATTTCTCCTATAGTGAATGCACCTCTTAATAATGCAGGTAGTGTTTTCTGTTTGTTTTGAGTGTGTGTTTTAGCAGTACCACAGTGTCCATTTGGATTTTCCAGTCTGTCTGGCCACTCAGGAGGCCCCCTTTCTCAGGTCATCTGGCAGGACCTGATGGCTCTGAAATAACTTTTAATAAGTCTGTTAAATAATAGATGAAGTGTTGGCTAAAATCAAGCAGGGAGGAGCAGGGCTGTGGACAGCAGGCTACAGAGACAGACAACAACCAGGTCCCAGGCACTTCCCTCACTGCCATCATCATCATCCTGCCTCACCTCCTCTCTAGACCCAGACTCTCTGGGGTCATGGGTCGTGGACTTGACCTTGTGCCCCCCAGGAGAATGTTCACTTGGTTTGGGGTATAATTTGGGATTTATTCGGCAGGAGGCCCCGTCTCAGGCAACATTATGCCTCATTATCCTCGGGTCCTGTCTGCTCACAGGGCACAGCCCAGAGCAGACGCATCAACACTCCATTTTACTTACACCTTCACAATCCTACAATCAATACTTCCAACTGACAACATTATTCATTTAAATACATCTCAACTGCCCTGAACTGAGGATGATTATCAGTCAACATTTACTTGAAAATCAGGCCACATGCATCAGATATACATATATTAATAATATACATATTTTTTTCCCAAACAATTTTTAGGTATTCCAAAATGATATATTTAGACTATATATATAAAAATAGGTGTAAATATCTTTGTAATTAACACAAAATTAAACCACCAATTAGTTCTCAACTAATTACAGCAACCGGGCCAAAACCTAATCTTTAAAGTGACTATGATTTTGAATTGTCCTCATTTCAAATTAAAGTTGTTTCAGTTACATGTTTGCATATTGATTTTCCTTAAAAAAAAAAGAAAAAAATGAAGTCACCCCTCAGTGTGCTCTGTCCAGATTCCTAACACAATCATAGATGTGAAATTTGCCATTAAACCTAATTGAATTGATTTATTATGTTAATTTTCATTTATTTTCATTTTTTGATGATTTTACTGTTGCTGAAGCTGGAAACAAGCTTGTGAATTTCACATAATATATACTTTCATTAACCACAAAAGGCCTAAATGAACTGTTTTTTTACAAATTCTTGTCACTTACTGTATGACGTGGAGCGACATCTTTGAGGTGCAGGCTAAAAAAGAGTGATCATTTCTATTATGTGTGCTTCACTCTAAGTGGGTCCCTGTGGAGGACAATTTTGGAGAGATCTTTCCTGATAAGAAACAAGCTCTGCATGCATTAATATTACATTAGACCCAGTATATCACAGAACCATCTGCTCAGTCAGGTAGAGAGCTTTTCATTGACATCTCCTTATCATGTTAATATTACACTCATCAAAGAAGTCTACATCATGAGGAGAGGGAGGAAGAGGGGGAGGGGGGTCCAACAAAACGTGCAAAATTACAGATTATTGTTATGAGAAGTCTTAAAGGAGGAACAGACAATAAAATGGTTATTTAGGTCACATAGTCACTGTAATGCTCAAGAAAGAGACAAATGCCGCAGGAAAGGCGTCGTTTGCGTGTGTGAGTGTGTCTCGGTCGAAAATATGACATGCATGGCCAGACACACACACACACGCACGCATACACGCGCCCACACACACAGAGAGAGAGAGAGGGAGAGAGAGAGAGACTCCTCTATGCCGACAGCAGGAGGGTGCAAATCTCCAGCGAGAGGGAGACAGGTGCAAGGCTCTCCCCTCTATACAGTAGCTTAAATGCATTTAAAGTCCATTCTTTAAACACGCGCGCACACACACACTCTTTATTTCAGTTAGATTTTTCTTGTCGGTCCTGTGCTTTTGTTGGCTCGTCTCTGCGCTTTGGCCGCGTGCGTATACGTGTTCGTTATATTATATTTTAATGTCAGACAAATGAATGAAAAAAGATCCTAGTATAGCTTATCTATTATTTTTCATAATGTAAGACTGAGTGTAATCTTCTAATGATCCTCCTTCCTCGTGTTTGGGGTTGGGTTTCTACTCCAAGCTGTCGGGCACGGTGCCATCCTCCTCCAGAATTAACCAAATAACGCTTCTCTAAACACGTGTCAGGTTCACAAAAGGCGGAGCGCTTTTTTTTTTCTCTTTTCTTTTCTTTTTTTTTTTTTTTTTTT